>JAWPHD010006814.1:0-138535 GCA_037043455.1 Cyrtodaria siliqua
CTGACTATGGTTACTCAATTGATTCTCAGTCGGGGTTAGCTGTACCACAGATAATGGCACAGCCTGCAGCGCCTCCAGAGTTGCTCAGTGATCTTGTATGTAGCTGTGATGATGTCTGTGAGATTTACTGTGTTTGTTCGTCACTTGAACAACCTTGTACAGTGGCATGCGCGTGCAAAGCTTGCACCGAGTCAGAAGCTTGCTGTAGAAACATATTTACAGTCCTTTCAACTGTCATGTAAATGACACTGAAATAGATTTTTGAACATGGCGATACCTGTTATGCAATCAATAGTGTTAGAAAGATTATTACCTAGTGTGCTCCAATAACATGACATGGTTGATGTGTACAATGTATACATTTTACAATGTTAGTTAATGTTAGTTACTTAATGTTTCTCTAAGTTACTTAATGTGTCTCTATTGGAATAGTGCATACATGTATACACACAAACATCAGTATGTTGATGTTTGTGCGTTGAACAATTTGCTGTAATGTTGTTCGTAATGTGTAACTGGTGCAAGCCAATTTCTAGATAATTTGTGGAAAGTAAGTAGTTAAGTCATTAATGTATTCATGTTTCATTTTGAATTGTTGTTTCTTTGTCATTGATTTGAGCACATGCGTTTATATAGTTTTTTTGTACACGGAAAACATGTAATGTCCTATACACTCGCCAAATAATAGTAAACTAGTGTACAAGTGCCTTTGATACCAAATGGAATACAATACAAACTTAGCATTTCAAAATTATTTGGTGATGGTTATTTGAACTGCAATACATGAATTTATTTCTAAAATCTATGTCAGGAAATATAACAGCCAATATAAAGGGATAATGAGCTATTGTTCCGTATTTTGTCATAATGACCTTGAACAATACCATGACATGTGTGTTAAAATCACATTAGTATTTAATAAAAAAGTTAATATTGATTAATAAAGTCTTTTCTTTTATATAGTTTACTTGTTGTTCAAAGCAAATAATAATAAAACTGCACTAGCATCAGGAAACTCCATATTAATATTAATTTACATATGACCTAAATGTAAAATCCGTCTGCTGTCTTCTTGGAAATGACATTTTATTTCTATGGTTTTCAAATGGAGGACGCTAAAAAGCACACCGTTGGAAAAAGTACATTCCTGATTATATTGAAATGCAATGAAATTTGTTTATGACAAAATTATCAGGGACAGTTTACGGTGAAATTTTATTTTTTCTTCAGTTAACTTTTAATATTTGACCTTGAATATGACCTTGACCTTCATCTTGTTTTGGTCTGTAAACTATGATGTTTGTTAGTATACATTATCAGTTTATGTCAAGCTTATAAGATACAGAAATCTTATAAGTCTAATAATAAAAGGTTGATAGCATTGTTTTCCTATATTTCACTCAAACTGCGAAAGACGACGACCATCTCGGACGCCATATTGAATTTCTCCATGATTACCAAATGGTGGATAATTAAAATGCACCCCGTTGGAAAGAGTTTACACTTCAGATTATATTGACATGCAATATAAGTTGTTTTCATGTACATTGACAACATTATCAGGGGAAGCTTATGGTGAAATATCATTTTTTTCATGTTTTTGACATTTTGACCTTGAATATGACCTTGACCTTAAACATTTTAAGTATGTAAACTATTGATTTGAGTTGGTATTTTCAGTAACAATAGCTTCCTGTTGATTGTAAGCTTATAAGTCAAACAGTAAACAAATGATAGCCTTTTTTCAGTAAAGCCATTTATTACGAATTTACAGATTTTCTCATGTCAAAATACCCCACCCACTTTTTCTTCGATTTTGAGAGTTCGGGGTCTACTAAAACATAAAAGTATACATTTTTGTGCAGGACATACACCACTGTATATTTTAATGAACAAAAACATGCAAAAAATAGCGAAATAAGATATTAAACAATTTAAAATTTTAGGTAGTACCCCAAATTTTGTCAGTTTTGAGCCATTTTTCGGCCGTTTTTTAGCCAAAAAAGTCATTTCTGCAATATTTTCAGCTGTATCTTATCTTTATTACTCAACTGCATACATAGTTCATTTAAAATAGCAAACACAGTTAATGTTTGTGAAAAAAATGATTTTGGTATTGTAATTATCAAATATATTAAGTCTTTTTAAAAAAATGGCGGCCATTTTGTCCGCCATCTTGTATTTCTCGCTTAGTACCAACAATCTGCGATTTATGCCGGTAGTCTAATAAACTTCAGACATTCCCGAACAGTTTGATATATAACACTTACTGTTACTTTTTGTGTCCGGGTTACTTCTTAACTAAGCCACTTCTGTGTACATTGCTGCTCAATTATTATGACTTCTCTACACTATATACAACCTTACCACATCACCTTATTAAAGACAAGCTAATTTCACTTATTCAAAAAACATTCGCTAGAGAAAATACTACATTTTTGGCATGTAATAATATTAAAGCGTTTTTTTACTAACGGCAGTTTAGACAATTATACTATGTGGACTTGCTATGAAGTTTGTGAAGCACTCATCTTCCTATTAGATAATATTTTCGTCAGGTATGGTACCACCGTTTATAGACAAATTATTGGTATCCCTATGGGTACGAACTGTGCACCACTTGTCGCAGATTTGTTTTTATTTTGCTATGAAAGAGATTTCATGTTGAGTCTTTCACCAGATACCCAGGCAGATGTTATTGAAGCTTTTAATGACACCTCTCGGTATCTGGATGACATACTGAATATTGACAACCCTTTCTTTCCAACTATGGTTAATAATATTTATCCTAAAGAACTTCAGCTTAATAAAGCTAATATATCTGATAATAACGCTTCTTTTCTTGATTTAGATCTCTCGATTGAAAATGGTGAAATAATTAGCAAAATATATGACAAGAGAGATGATTTTAATTTTGACATTGTTAATTACCCCCACTTGGATGTGGATGTCCCCCAAGCAACTTCTTATGGGGTGTATGTGTCTCAACTTATTCGTTTTCAAGAGCTTGTACTCAAGTTGAGGACTTTAATATTCGTAATCTTTGTATAACTAAAAAGCTACTCAATCAGGGTTACCGTTACCATAAACTTCGTAAAACCTTTGCAAAATTTTATTATCGTAACCCTGATCTTCTTTTCAAATATAAAAGTAATTTAAGGACTCTTCTGCGACAAGAACTATCATAACCTGACTTCTATGGTGATGTGATTTATAAACTTCGTAAGATTCTTGGTCATGATCACTTTCATACTATCTTTGTTAAACTTGTTAAAAAGTTTATCAAACGAGGTTATGACCCTATCAATTTGCAACATACTGCATGCTTGGTGGTGAACCCTTTTACAGTTCACCACTATGCTTTCCTCTTTAATTGTACGATGACAGGACCGGCTGTGGACCCTATGATGACGCCTACCTAAAGCCCATTGGGACGGCGGCGTTTGATGTTTGTCTATGATCTTTCTTGTCGTGCCCTTAATGGTTTATTCTCTTGCTGCTCTGGCTTCTGCCAAGTCATTGAGTACCTTCATTGTGGCTTTCTAGGCTATTGTTTTTTTGTATTATATTTACACGAGCATGTTTGTGTTTTACTTATATTGCCTATTGATTCTGCCTTGTAGGTTAGAGATTAGATCATGGCGGGGATTTCTTTATTTACACTGTCCTGTTTTAATGGGATGACAGTAGGGTAAGTGTGAGGTTTGGTGCACCCTAGAACCGGTTTAAACCTCCAGTGACCTACTTTGCCACTGACAGTTCCAAGGCGGTAACCCAATTGTCAACCCTTTTGTGTTTGTGACGTCGTTTGCTTTTATTATTACTTTTGCCTTCTTGTTTGTCTGTTTGCATGTTTGTTTCGGTGTTTTGTGGTTGACTGTCCTCCTTGAATGCTACTTTCCCTGTCCGATCTTTTTATATTTCTTTGTAAAACCTGCAATATTGGTATGCTCTAATATTCTCACATCGTGTTTGCATTAAAGTAGTAAACCCAACCATATATACACATAGTGAACACGAAAGACTATTGTCAACCATTTTATGCTTGTGTTTTTTTAATATCACTTTCTAAAGATTGTTTGTGATTATGATATATTCCAAATGCCTATTACTTGGATTTTACTGATCTTCATGAAAGTAACTTACAATAATGATAGTTGTGCATATAGCCAACGTTTATTCAATCTATATGTTTAAATTAGTCCAAAGAGAATAGGTTTGTCCATTTAGGACACATTAGTAGGATATTCTTAATTAGGTATGCTAGATTGCGTTATTAAGACCAGCGCAAGTTATCTTACCGAATTTTCGGCACAATATAAGCCTTCTATTGGTTTTTCATGATTGTATCCAAGACCGTATGTATCGGAAGTAACGTTCATGTTGACACATGTATATTTCGCACATACTCCCTAGAAATTAGAATAACATATACTTACATATATATGTATATATTATTAAGTTACAAAGCTTCAGCGCGCATACAACTTAAATTTAAAAATGTGGACTGCAAACAAAAAATGGAAAAGTTCCTAACTTACACAACCATTATATACATACATACACAACGTGTAAAGTGCAAGTTCCTAACTTACACAACCATTACAATCATACACACACACCGTGTAAAGTACACACAACTAGCACAGTGGCGTTGCTTGTGCAGTGTGGCGGCAGTAAAACGTCTCCCCGCGCTTGCAATCAGGACTGTAATTCATTCGATCTTTGGAGATCGCTGAACCCGATACTTATATTTAGTTATCGGTGGTACATTTTCAATTTCTTTTGTTTTCTTACTTAATTTTTGATTCGGTGGTTCCACTACTCCGGCCGATAAAATGCTCTGGGTATTGTTTAATCACTAATAGGATATGTTGTCTGCTTTTTAGCTCGACTATTCGAAGAATAAGAGAGCTTATGTAATCACCCCGGCGTCGGCGTCGGCTTTGGCGTCAGCGTCGGCGGCCCACATCAAGGTTTGCGTGTAAGCTGTGTTTACAAGTCTATATCTCTTAAATTTCTTATCTTACCACAACCAAATTTGGCCCGTGGGCTCCCATGGAATCCAAATTATGATAGCCCATATAATGTGTCCCATTTCACATCAAATTTTGCGTGTAAGCTGTGTTTACAAGTCTATATCTCTTACAATTCGTACCCTAGCACAATCAAATTTGGCCATTAGCTTCCTTATAGCATTATCTTAAGGACTGCATAAGCAATTTTAGTTCCTGTATCCCCTGGGCTCCCATGAAACCCAAATTTTAATAGCCCTTAAATTGTGTCTGTTTCAAATCAAATTTTGCGTGTAAGCTGTGTTTACAGGTCTATATCTCTTACATTTCTTGTCCTAGCTGAACTAAATTTTGAAATTGGTTTCCTTATAGTATGTTTTAAAGGGTTGGGTAAGTAATTTTGTCTTCTGCAAAGTCTGGGCTCCCATGGAACCCAAATTGTGATGGCCCATGAAATGTGCAATAAAGGCATATCTAGGTTTGCATGTAAGCATGTATATATCTATAATTTTGGTTTGGGATTTCTTATAGCATTATGCATCGAATTCATACTTCACGCATATTGGGCATGGGCTGCCTCCTCCCCACCCCCTCCCCTACCCGCCCCCACTCACCCCCCCCCCCCCCACCACTCCACACACTTTTTTTTTTTTTTTACATATTTCTGTGTTGTTTTAGTCAATTCTTACAAATATATGTTGCCCCCTCCCCCCACCCAGCCCCGCCTCTCACCCCCTCCCTCCCCCACACTTGAAACTCTATTTTTTTTTTACATATTTCTGTGTTGTTTTAGTCAATTCTTAAACATAGCTATGTTGCCCCTCCCCCCACCACCCGCCTCTCACCCCACTTCCCCCCCACCCACTTGAAACTATATTTTTTTTTTTACATATTTCTGTGTTGCTTTTGTCAATTCTTACACATGTTGCCCCCTGGCTCCCTCCTCCGCCGACCCCCCACCCCCGCCCGCAACCGCACACTAGAAGTTTTTTTTGTTTTTTTTACATATTTCTGTGTTGTTTTAGTCAATTCTTACACATAGCAATGTTGCACCCGTCCCCACCCCCGCTCCCCACCACACCCACACTCGAAACTGGAATATTTTTATTTAATGTTTATTGTTTTTTTACATATATCTGTGTTGTTTTGGTAAATTCTTACACATAGCTTCTTAAACATATATGCTGCCCACTCCACCCCACGCCCTGCCTCTCCAGCCCCACCCCACCCCCCACTCGAAACTCGAATTATTATAAAAAAAAATACATATTTCCGTGATGTTTTTGTCAATTCTTACACATAGCTATCTTGCCTCCACCCCTCACCCCAACCCCACTCCCATCCCACTCGAAATATTTTTATTTTTATTTTGTTTTACCATATTTCTGTGTTGTTTTGGTCAATTCTTACATAGCTTCTTACACATATATTTTGCCCTCCCCACATCCCGCCTCTTCCCCATCCCCACTCAAACTCAATTTTTAATTAATTATTTTTTTACATATTTTTGTGTTGTTTTGGTGAATTCTTACATAGCTTTTTAAACATATAAGTTGCCCTCATCCACACCATCCACCCCGCCTCTCCCTACCCCACCCCGTCTTTCACCCCCACCACCCCCAACCCCACCCCCTACCCACTCAAAACTCGATTTTTATTTTATTTATTTTTTACATATTTCTGTGTAGTTTTGGTCAATTATTACACATAGCTATGTTAAGCTCCCAACCCCACCCCACATTGTTTTAGCCTTGTTTTCTGATGGTATATACTAGCTATATAATTTATTATTCTCTGAAAAATCGAATAGTCGAGCTGCGCTGTGCGCCGACAGCTCTTGTTAATTTAGTATTTTGGCTGTTACTTGTGATACGCAGGCTTCATAACCGCTGCTCTCAACTAAATTCCATTTTGTTTATTTCGCTCTTCAGGGCATTTAATTTTATTAGATACTGGGACCATACGCCATACGACATGGGGAAGAAATATACTCTATGTCCATCGCCATATGCATGCCATCTTCGGGATGGTTAAAATTGTGTACTATTGATTTTATGAATATTGAGTTCTGCTCAACCCGGGGCGAGAGGGATTTCTTTATTTACACACTGTCCCGTTTAATTGGGATGAAAATAGGATAAGTGTGAGGTTTAGTGCACCCTAGAACATGGTTTAAACCCCCATTCCAATGTGGTAGTTTTATACCATGCCATGGCAAGCGACGTATGATCCCAGTTTCAAACAAAATGCTTTGCCTTAAACGAGAAAACAATGAGCGAAATAAACATAATGGAATTTAGTTGGTAGCAGAGGTTTTGAAGCCTGTGTATCACAAGAAACAGCCAAACGACTAAATAATCAAAGTGCTGAAGGCACTGATGGGCGGTGCTTTTTGTAAGTGTTGGAATGGATGGGAACTGGAAGTGCTGTAAATATAACTTTGTTGGTTTGTTTTTTACATTCAGTGATGTTTCAGATGATTGATATTCATTACCAATTTCATATTTAAACATATTTTAGCTAACTCATATGGCCCGAATTAGCTTCCGTAGATTTTTTTATGAGCAAGCTCTTCAGCGAGCACTGACTGTTCTATTTTTAGTAACATGATACACTTTCTATAGACTCAGACCGTCTGCTTGTAGCACGATTATAACTCCATTTATAACCTTTTAAACAGATGATAAAAAGTTGACTTAGTGAAATTTTGATAAAATAGGTATGTATGACCTAAATAAATAATGAATTGCCTTTATTCTGAACATTGTTGATAAGCGGCCTTTTGTTTACAAACACCGACTGATCGTTTGTTAAAATGCGTCATAATCTCGGAGAAGCGCTCTTTTCTTGAGTATTAATACATAAACAATCTAAGGATTTACTTAGTTGAATATTTGTTTATTTACACAGAAATCGAAAACACAAGGACAATATTTGTTAATTACACAGTAAGCGAACAAACATCATCATGTTCTGTCAGTGATCACATAATATCGAATGTATTAAAGGCATGCATGAGAGACTACTTCTTCTAGCGTAGTGTTGCATAGTGTTGCATAGTGTTGCATTGTGCTGTTAGGTTTGTCACATTCCTAGCATTCCATTGAAAAACCCCATTATACCTCTGACGGTGCTAAAGCACCGCCAAAAAGCAGACAACATATCCTAAGGATGTTGAAACAATATTCATAACTTTTAAAGGCTGGAGTAATGGAACCACCTATTCGAAACTGAAGTAAGAAAACATAGTATCTGAGAATGTACCATCGATATCTGTATATAAATATCGGGTTGAGCCATCAATGTCTATAGTACATTAAAAACAAAACACGAAACATATACTGAGGTTATTTAACTGCTGAGTTAGATTATAAGGAAACAGTTCAAGAGACGGTAGACGTGTCGCCATTTAAGGTGAAAGATTTGCAATAGATTGTTTTTATTATATACGGTAATATCAAACATGTTAAATAAGTAACAAAAAAAGCTTCGGCTGATATCTCAGATATATATATTATGAATTATTCTTGATAAAATACATAGACCTACGCCTATGTCCATATGCTTTGTAACACGCATGTACTCTTATATTGCGTTATGTCTTCTACAGTACTGTCTTCAGCTGTCATATCATAACTTCTAGTTTACTATATACGGATTGTTTCTTTTCGAATATACATATGATGCTATGCATTACCAATATAGTCAAATCTGCAGTGAGAGACCACTAAAGGGACGTGTCTCCAAAAACAGAGGGTCTCTTAATGAAAGAGTATTTTCATTTATTTCAAACAATACAATCGAAAAATGACTATAAAAGAAATGACAATTATTTACAAGCGTATAATGTCATTTATTTACAAGCTTATAAACTCACCCGTTTATTCGGAAAGGATCTGTATCGAAAGCCAGAACCGTGGCGAAACTCGCACAGTTCGTCAGCTGTGTATGCCATACCTATAGTAACAGGAAAATAAGCTTGATCATCTTAAACATCACAGCAATGCACATTTTACGCTTTACACCGGTTAATAGTCAACTAACTATCAGGAATATATTTTATGTAAATGCCATTTTACTTTTGTTGCAAATTAACAATACAAATGTCAAGTCAAACTGAACCAGGCATCAGTGTCGTGCTCTGAAGGCACGATAATAGCAAGTGGCAAACCATTTGTGTTTTTTGTGATGTCACTTGCCTTGCTTCATATTAACGTTGCGTTTTTTTGTTGAGTGTGTTCCGTGAAAGCTACATTTCCTGTTCGACGTTTGTACCTGCATGTTTTTGTACATATACCGTCTATTTAAGCTAACCAGTAGGCCGTATTGCCTCATGAAAGTTCGAAGTAGGTAGCCCTGCTCTCACCACACCACTCCTTGTGTTGTGTATTGTCTTGTTAATTGAATATTTGATTTGCTTATTTGATTTGGTTTGTGGTACAGCACCATTGCGAATGGGTTCTGTGTTTTTGAAGGATCATTTCTCTTATGTGCGACTGTCTTGACAACGGTTAATTTAATTGGTTAGTTACATTTACATTAAGGAATAAATACAAGCCTAGAATAAGTCTAGAATAATTGTTTTGTTTCGAAGTGTGGTAGTTCGGTAGTTTTAAAATAATTATTTCCCTGTCTTTGATGCAGGGGAATCACGAAACCTCGAATTATGTAACACAAAACTTATCGAATTCTGAACTGGAACATTCAAGATGTGTATGCCGAAACATTCAGCCTTATTTCGAAATGGCCTTTTTGTCACTGACACTAATTTCATTTATTTACGAGTACATTATTTATTTAATATACGTATTTTACTCATTTTGATTAACATTAGTGTGTTTCTATTCGACTATTGGATATTAAAAAAGATAAACAATGTGTATTGCTATTTAACTGTGCCTACCGTCCATGTATTGGTCAGTGCAAAGTTGCTATTGTCAACATGACCAGTGTTTATGGGTTTGGTAATTTGCATATGAGTGTCACAGTTCAAAGTTTGTATATAACCATCTATTTCTTAATATAATAAGTGTACTATCACCTTGCCATTGTGGTATTAAAGCAGGAAAGTCATCTGTCTGTACATTTTCTTTAAATAAACACCTCGTTCGAGCGGGATAGCTTCAATAAAAACAAAAATATTGACTATTAAATACTGAAAAGGTGATCCCTTGGAAGCAACAAACACAAACAAGAGATAAAAGTAGCAGATTCGATTTTATTAGGTCTGTTCATGAGAGGTAATGTAGCATGCAACCGGCTTAAGCGATATTCTACTTTAAAGCCACCATGATTGGGCTTGATGATCTCAAAGGACCAGTAAGTAATAACACTAATGATTAAGTTTTGTAAAAATAATGCGAAGGTTATTATCTGCGAATGGACTTTCAGACAAACACATATCAAATACATGTATCAATGTGCAAGTCTAATTAAACTGAATACAAGAGGATAATCAGAAGAAGTTTTTTTATCGAAATTGTTTAACACAAAACTCATGATAAAAAATGCTTGATTTTACTGAGTTTGCTTATGATATAATCGTTACACTACAACCGTTCCGCATATAAGCGATATTCACCTCTTTAAAATATTAATACATCGTTGTACC
Organism: Cyrtodaria siliqua; assembly: GCA_037043455.1. Taxonomy (NCBI): domain Eukaryota; kingdom Metazoa; phylum Mollusca; class Bivalvia; order Adapedonta; family Hiatellidae; genus Cyrtodaria; species Cyrtodaria siliqua. The sequence goes on from JAWPHD010006814.1 coordinate 10,627, forward strand.
CACAAACGAATACCAGACTATTACAATTAAAATAAACAAAAAAATACTATTATCGCAAATCTATACGAAATATGTTTAAGACGTAACCAATAATATATCAGACAAGCAGTTTCTAAATTTAGTGTACGTCAGTAACATGTTACTTCAAAACGAAATAATAGACTGAAGTGTATAGTGCATGTGGTATCGTTAACTTGTTTCTTTGATGTACATACCGTTTTAACAACAGATCAAGCGCATTAGCGCTACAGGTACTCCATCTGAATGACCTTTTCCCCATTAATCCATCATTTGGATAAGGACAACCATCATCTGCATCATGAATCATGTTCATTCTAGTAAATAAAATATACTGACGGTCAATGAAAACGCAACATTAACTCCGTATGTTAATGCTGTTGGATTATTCGCAAATAAGGGTCAGTTGTTATATTATAGCATACTGAATACATAACGGTTATTGATTTTGAACAGGACATAATGTGTTTCTCTGACGAAAAAGACGCAACTAGATGTTGCTATAACAGAGTGCCCATTAAAACATGTCATTGCCCTTGAAAATGCAACAAAGGAAAATATATTTTAAAATACAAAAGAAACTCAAGATTTAAGCATTTTATAAAGATGATGTCATATTTATTGCATACATTACTGACAAAACACATGATGTTAGGAATGGTATTATTCAAGGTTTGGCTGATATGTTAAACTATGAAATGGAAACGGTATATAGTTTATTGTCAGAATGATAGATATGTTATCTGTTCGGTAATCGTTTTCAGGAAAAGACATAGCCTTGAGATTGTTTATGAACGTTGTTACGTTGTTTTGTTGTGTCAATTCTTGTGCAATGAGGTATGATGACACCGTGAAGCGATTTAGGAGGACCGGGAAACAGTTTTTTAAAGGTAAATTTTTACGGTTTATGTCAGGTTTCACAAATAAAGGGCATCATTATACTGGAATCATAACTCAAGGAGACTAGGGTCCCAGCCTATAAATAATAAAAATTGCAGTTCCTAGTAAAACATATTAAATGAAAATAGCGAATAAGGCCAAGTTGTTTAAGTCCGGACAACCAGACAAAATATATATTTTTGCTTTATAGTTTTGAGATTAAAATCTAAAATTGTTGAATGTAAAACACAGACATGTCGAGAACAGTGTTATGGAGCATGTAAAATCACGATTATTTGCCAAATATGGGTTTCCACATTTACAAACCATCAAATGTCTGTCTAGTTTAAACAAACTAGCGTGTTGATGTTACAAACTCAAACTGGGGTCGCACCTTACGTACAGTGGTACGTATGTGCGTCTGTGTGTCTGTCTGTGTGTCTGTGCTGCGTGCATTCGTGCGTGCGTGCGTGGGTGGATGGATGGATCGATATTAACGTCACATTCAACAGTATTTCAATCATATCAAGGCAGTGTCTACTTGTAACAGTGAGTTCAATGTGCTAGCGCTGACTCACGCCGGAGACACCTCACATGCCATGATCCCACATCCAGTCGCATTATATTAACAAAGGGACAACCAGTGCTAAAACTACCCTTTATTTGATCTGATCGGGGATTAAGCCCATTAAGCATGCGCAGAGTGGGTAGCGCTCTACCACTAAGCCACGCCGAGGTAAACATACTATATCTGAAACAACCATTGTTTAAGAAGTAGGGAAAGTAGAGCAGTACCTGAATGTTGTGTTATTTATGTTATATGTCAGTATGATACATACACGTGCCCTAACTCATGTGCTGGTTTGACAAAATCTGTGAGACTTCTATCAGCTGACACCGCACACTTTTGCCGATCGACGCATATTTTACCTACATAGGCTTTACCTAAAACGTCTGTGTCTAGTCGCCTGAAATACATATACAATGTATCATGTAGCATAGTGACTTAATAACACTCCTTATATTTCTTAAATGATGCCTTTTGTTGCTACCTATAAACGAGTATATATTATAATGATGTTGACATATTATTGTGTTATCCAAGACCATAAAGATATATTTTAGTAACATATAGACATTTCTGGATGGGTAGATGATATGTTTACATCACTTGATGTTTATTGTGCTTCTGTCATTCGAGGTTATGTAAATAGAAATAAGTATAAGAGTCGAACAGGAAATGCAGCTTTCACAAAACACAGTAAACCTCAAAACAGGCAAACATGAATGGCAATGTTAATGAAAAATAAAGGCGTATGACGTCACAGACACAAAATGGGTTCCACAAGGACTATCACAACCTGACTTCTATGGTGATGTGATTTATAAACTTCGTAAGATTCTAGGTCATGATCACTTTCATACTATCTTTGATAAACTTGTTAAAAAGTTTATCAAAAGAGGTTATGACCCTATCATTTTGCAACGTACTGCATGCTTGGTGGTGGACCCTTTTACATTTAGCCACTATGCTTTCCTCTTTAATTGTACGATGACCGGACAGGCTGTGGACCCTATGATGACGCCTACCTAAAGCCCATTGGGACGGTGGCGTTTGATGTTTGTCCATGATCTTTCTTGTCGTGCCCTTAATGGTTTATTCTCTTACTGCTCTGGCTTCTGCAAAGTCACTGAGTACCTTCATTGTGGCTTTCTAGGCTATTGTTTTTTTTGTTATATTTACACGAGCATATTTGTGTTTTACTTATATTGCCTATTGATGCTGCCTTGTTGGTTAGAGATTAGATCATGGCGGGGACTTCTTTATTTACACTGTCCTGTTTTAATGGGATGACAGTAGGGTAAGTGTGAGGTCTGGTGCACCCTAGAACCGGTTTAAACCCCCAGTGGCCTACTTTGCCACTCACCGTTCCAAGGCGGTAGCCCTATTGTCAACCCTTTTTGTGTTTGTGATGTCGTTTGCATTTATTATTGCTTTTGCCTTCTTGTTTGTCTGTTTGCGTGTTTGTTTCTGTGTTTTGTGGTTTACTGTCCTCCTTGAATGCTACTTTCCCTGTCCGATCTTTTTATATTTCTTTCCAATAGAGCTACCGCTTTGGAACGGTCAGTGGCAAAACAGGCCACTGGGTTAACATGTTTATCTTTAAAAAGCTTTTAGAAAGAAATACTTAAATTAAAATTTATTAAAACGGACACTTGACAATTTAGATAAAAGTACTTTTATCGGATATTTTAAAGAAATATTGAATCAAATTGATGTATAAGTGGACTGAGGGGGTCATTATCCCTATACATAAAAAAGGCAGCGTCGATGATCCAGGTAATTACCGGGGCATAACATTAGTTAGTTGTATGTCTAAATTGTTCACCACTTTACTCAATAAAAGAATTGAGACTTTTTGTAACGAAAATGATATAATTTCGGATGCGCAGTTTGGGTTCCGAAAGGGACGGTCAACAGTTGACGCGATATTTGTATTAATGTCAATTATTCAAAATTATTTATGTAATAATAAACGATTATATGTTGCCTTTGTCGACATGATGAAATGTTTTGACAGCATTTATAGAAATGCACTTTGGCTTAAATTATATAAACTAGGAATACGTGGAAAACTTTTACGCATTATAAGGGACATGTATCAAAAGGTTAAATCGTGTGTAAAAAGTTGTAATAGCTATTCAGACTACTTTGAATATGCTGTTGGTTTGAGACAAGGGGAGGTAATTTCGCCTATACTGTTTTCCATGTTTGTGGAAGATCTTGAACTTTATTTGCAAAGTAATGTTGAGACAGGTTTAAATATAGATGACATAGTACTAATAATCTTACTTTTTGCTGATGATATGGCTATTTTGGGCAAATCTCCTGCTGAATTACAAGATAATCTTAATCGATTGCATACATATTGTAATAAATGGGGCTTAAGCGTAAATATTGCGAAAACTAAAATAATGGTGTTTAGAAAACGTGGTGGATTGTTGCCTAATGAATCATGGACTTATAACGATCAAATTATAGAAGTTGTTAATGATTTTAACTATCTTGGAAATATTTTTAATTATACTGGTAATTTCAACTTAAACCAAGAACACTTAGTCGGCAAGGCGCTTAAGGCATTAAACACTCTATTATTTAACTGTAAAAAAATTCGTTTAAAGCCAAAACTACTATGTCAGTTGTTTGATGCGTTCGTTGGTTCTATTTTAAATTATGCAAGCGAAATCTGGGGGTATACAAGGTCGAAAGTTATAGAGCGAATACATTTAAAATTCTGTAAACGTTTATTGAATGTCAAAATGAATACATGTACTGTGGGTGTTTACGGAGAGCTGGGTAGATATCCCTTATATATATCACGATATGCAAGGATAATAAGTTATTGGTGTAAAATTATTAATACTGATAATATAATAATAAAAAAAGTATACGAACAAGGGCTAAATGATTGTAATAAAGGATGTAAGAACTGGGTATCAAACGTTAAAACCATGTTAAATAATTACGGATTTACCGATATATTTGAGAACAATCATTTTGTAAACCCCAAAGTATTTCCAAATATTTTTAAGCAAAATGTTATTGATAATTTTATTCAGGAATGGTTTAGTTCTATAGAAAATAGTACAGTTCTTGAAAACTATAGCTTAGTAAAAATGCAATTTGACTATGAAAACTATCTTGATATATTACCTTGTAATTTGAGATTGTTTTATACTAGACTAAGACTTTCTGTTCATCCTCTTAGAATTCAAACTGGGCGTTATGATAGAAATAGAATACCAAAAAATGAAAGATATTGCCTTTGTTGTAATTCAGGCGATATAGAAGATGAGTTTCACTTTATATGTATATGTCCATGTTTTGTAGATTTGCGTAAGCAGTATTTGAAAAAGTATTATTACCAAAGACCATCAATGTTCAAGTTTTTAGATTTGATTAGCTCTCATAATAAAACTGTATTATATAAAATTTCAAAATATACCAAGGAAGCCTTAGAAATAAGAAAATCAATTTTAAATGTTTAAGCATGTTGTTCATTCTCATTCTATTAAATTTCATAATCTTTAAGGAATATTGTATTACAAATGTGAACTAAAGTAATATAATTCAACATTTATTTGTAAAAGAAAATCTTTTATATCTATTACGTGACTATATGTTTAATGTATTTGTATGTAATGTTTGTATGATGATGTACTATGTACAAATCTTAATAAAATATCTGTTCTGTTCTGTTCTGTATATTCTGTAAGTGAATATTTGTAATTGTACTATTTGAATAAATTTGTTGATTATATTTGAAAATGTGTAGTTGCTGGTTTTGCAGTTCCTTTCTTGTTATATTTTACCCGACACATGATAAGAAATGAAGTAAAGAAGTAGTTTTTCTTCTTGCACTACTTTGTTCAGCATCATTGTATTATCGTAACCCTGATCTACTTTTAAAGTATAAAAGTAATTTAAGAACTTTTCTGCGACAAGGACTATCATAACACGACTTCAATGGTTCAGCATTTTTATTCCAAGTGGTTTGCGTTTTCATTATATATACCTGGCAAAGAAGGAAATGGACCAGAGTTGATAATTGATGTTAAACAGTGGAATAAGCGTTATAATTTTGTAATGTGTATGCCATTGAAAATTCAATCTTGATACCTAACTTTTCTTACATGTTTTTTGGAAGCTTTTATGACAAGCAGTTACACATTTATTTACCTTTCATTTAACATTGTTTTGTTATGGATAACCTTTAAAAAAACTGTTCCACTAAATGTCAAGCTGCATTAATCTGTCTAGGAATAAATTGCAATGTTCTGGCCTTTTTATTTTTTGACTTCTGACAGTATTATGCAATGAAAAATAAAACCGGAAATTTCAGAACACCAATGTGGAATGCATTCAATCCAGATATGCAGATATTTTTTAAATATCTACTCTTTGTATGAATTATTTCAAATTTTGTCCAAAATGCCTCAAATTCTAACTTTAAAAAGGATTTGTTTTGTGGTGCGTTTCATTGACCGTCAGTAAATTACTGCTTGATGACCTTACCCCGTAAACATGTGTAAATGATCGTAGTCAAGGTACTCGCCATTTTGATATGCACCATTGCAGAAGTCCCAAAGTGTGCTGTCCAGACTATAACGTGTAGTATAATACGCCTGAAATAATTAAGATTTCACTTATTCACAATTATAATACACACACATAACATTGAGGTTGGTTTGAATATGGATTTCAGCATTTCTGTTATGTATTTTTTACAAAGTAGAATAGCAATATGCGTTTTGTTTATATTTTTCTTTCAAAACGCTTAACATGTTGGACGCTTGCTTTTAAAGAAACAAAAACGTGCTGCATCATGCAGAATGAGAACAAGGAGAAAAACTCATAACCCCCTAAATGAAACGTGGTATTTAAGAGCCTTGAACAACATGACGTATGGTTTACATGTGACAGAGACAGTTATTTAATGAATACAGAAAAGGGGATCCATTGAAAGCAACCAACAGAAACAACAAAGAAAACGGTAGCAGATTCTATGTGTTTGCATCTATAGTGTGCAGCAACTCTTATATACGCTTAAGTTTGCTTTCAGGAATACTTATATCGAATTCCTTGAACAACATAACATATAGTTGATCCATATTTAAATGTTGAATACAGTTAAAGCACACATATCAATACGTGGTTACCGCATTCTGCTTCCAGATCGCAATATATTTAACATCGATTCTGACGTCATAACCAAGTTCGTCAGATCTGCCCCATTCTGCTTGTACCTGCAAGAGAAAATATTTAACTACCATTAAACATTTCCTCCACGTTATAAAGCACCCATATTGTATATTGATTTACTTTGTGCTCCAGGAGGAAGTGAAATTTCAGTGAGTGTAGCGAGAGCATATATGTAAACTCAGTCCAACAAATATGTTTAATAGTGATCATTGGTAAATGTAAATGAGATGTTACCTGGCCACACATCTCACTACCTGCTGAGCTGACCAACGGCTTGGGGAACCCTATCTAATGACCTGAAGCTAACCATATGTTGGCAATTGTAAACTGTTCATTGTATCCGATTTTTGTCTTTATAAAATTCACAAGCACAACTTTTGTTCAAGCTATTTTGATTACGTTTAAAGTATTGTTGCTTTAGATAATACAACCATAGCATGGGATTGAATGCATAGAGATCAGAAGATATTAGTGACAAACTGACATTTTCATGTGTAATATGATGTGGTCAAATCACTAGAGAAAGACTATGTAATAGCGCGGGTTGATGAATAACCCTATAAACGCCCTATAAACGCTGTTTAAATGAATACACTGGTTGTGGGACAATAGGATTAATACTAAAATTAGTTACGTGTTCCAGTAGCTGGTATGACTTCGAGATGGGCATGTCATATCTGCAGGATCTCACGAGAGGCTTTGGTCTCGAATGTGATCCTGGCGATATGGCATCTCCACAAGAGTACCATTTATGTTGGACAATAAAGGCATTGATGAAGTGACACTTAACCATCAAATTATCCACATAACAATAACACGTTAACATTATATATATGTTGACTCGTATTAAAGAACAAATGAACGCTTAAAAGAATAAATTTTAAAAAATGACTGTTACAGACCGCATTCCATTTCATGATCATGTTTTTGAGGAGCTGTTCGTCACTCGTGTTCATAAACGCCACATATTCTGCATCCAGAAACACAGCAGTTTCTATAGTCATTACAGTTAGTGTTTCTCGCTTCGTTCTACTTGCTCGTTTCGTTTCAGCTAGATGATGGAAAAGGGGGAAAAAATGATATAGTTTGCATTATTCGCCAGTTAACGAAATTAATATGGAAAACAACAAAATGAACAGAATAGTTGTATGGTCGTTTTGCATGCCTTACCCAGTAGAATTCATTCAGATTAATGTGCAGTCATTGTAATGTTCGTGATATTGAGGAAGCTGTTTCGAATTTTGATCATGAGTAAATAAATTTATATAATTTAATTAATAAAATATCTCTTACTAAGTCTTGAAAGTACAGAATGGAGGGATTTCAGTTTATTATCTGGTTATGTACACTAAACCAAATTGCTAAGTACCAACCTAAGAATATGTCAATAATATTCTCATTGTTTTGTGTATTTTGAGCTTGATTAGAGATACGGTTAAACTGCAAAATAACGAGTGTAAATCGTCTGCTCTGATTGCATGAACATATTTTAAAACGTTTAAGTCAATGTGTTTTCTTAGAAATAAGTTATAACACTTATACAACTGGGTATATAGGATTTTATTAAGTACTTCGAATTAGTGAAGCTTTCGATGTTCGTAATTGTAAAATATGCCAGTTAAAATTATTTTGACATCATGTTTTACTAGCATTACCACTATAAATGCGTTTGCAAAAGAAATTTCGAAATATTTAATGTTAACGCTGAATTAAAGTTACTTGAATTTCAAAAAGTATTCAATTTAAATGGAGCTAATTTAAGATTATCCATATTTCATTTTTTTATAGACGGAAAATCTTCGATAAATGGGTCAACTTTTTAAGTTTTTTCTATTATTTCATACCAATTTTAAGAACTTTATATCTTTAAGCGATCTTTGACTCATCTTATGTGTTGTACCAGTACATTTCATGTTTTAATATAAAGGGAGGGTAACTCTCAAAAGATGTAATAATTTAAACAAAAAAGTAAATGTTTTATAAACTATGGGTCAAAACAAAATACTTATCATATATCTATTCTAAAATATATTTAAAATAAGAAAAATAGTTAAGATACAAACTTTGATTCTTAGACATTTTGTTCAGCGAATACTTTTATAGAATGTCAATGCTTTAAAACGTTTCTAAAAACGAGTTTTCCTAACTGTGTAACACCATTCAAACAGTGGTTTGCTGCTTTGTCATCTTCTGAATATATATATTTAAAGGAACACATGGCAATCTAAGCTTTAAAATAGCACCTCGATGTATTAATCAGGTAAAAAGTCTGCATTACAATCGACATTGAGCGTATGTTCTGCACGTTTTCAGGTATGAAAGCACTAATTATTTTCCCCATAGACACCAATGTTAAAGTGTCACATATTAATGATTTGCTGCAAATTCAACTCAAGTATGGATAATGCAGCAGTGTAATGTTCATATAGAAAACTATTTTTCCACTTGAAAAATCACCAGAAAACGTGGGGTCACAAGACATGTAAGAAAGTTCTTGTGTGTTTACTAAACAGGTCAAGGGTACAGCTGTTTTTACTGATCGACTCTTTTCATTCCTCACAAAGTGTAAGCATAGAGTCGAAATTTCGAAAATGTTCATCAGTGATCCAGTAAAACCTATTAATACGCTTCTTATACATATAACCACAAAATCGAATAGAAATGGGCAGTTTTCCCCTACTTATAATGCCCGTTTCCATCGAAAAAGGAGGGATTACTTTTTATTATAGGAACTACATTCGACTACACCTCGGAGGTTTACATGTAATTGGTGGTGGTAAACTTTCAGTAATGACCCCTACATGATTTGTGATATCATTTCTCTGTCATTTATGGTTCAAATTTAAAAACGTTTTTGGATTCTGAGGTATAAAATGTGTACCAATTCAGTGATATATGCATTTTAATAATTGTTGATATATTCCGGTCTACAGTTTCAATTATAACTTCTGGTCCATGTCTTGTTTATAATCTAATAAGATAACGCCAATATTGATATTAAAATATTGACCACTTACAGTTATTGGAAGGTCTCTGGATACCACCATGAATGGAATACGTGTCTTTATGGTCAGGTATTTCTCTCGTAGCTACAAGGACATCGTGGGTTAATGCATCAGCGCCTTGTCCGTCTATTGATTCGAACCAGTACTCATGTTTGTCGTCAATAAAAGTTCCTTCCTAGAATTTAAGGTTAATACAATATAAAGTATCCTAGATATGGTAACTATTTAATTTATGAAATATCCTAGTTGTTGGTGTAATGTTCTGAAAGGAAAATTGCGGTTGAACGCTTTAAGATTGAAGTATGACAAGTAATAGATAAAGTATGAACTCGTCGAGAAGTATTCAACTTGATGAGACCATTTCATCTGTCTGCCTTACACTATCTGGTAGTTGTAGCATGGTCGGTAACATTTCCGTTGATAACTGCAAAGCATCAAATCGTTTAATTTAGGATAACTAAAGGGTCGTGGCTATACCGTACTACAACTACCAGATAGAGGAATTTAGAGTGCGGTCACTCTAACGTCACACTATTACTACTTACACCATGCTACAAAAAAGATAGAGTCTGTCTCAGCTCGTTTGTTATTTAAACAACTCGATGGGCTATGCCCAATAGCCCCATCCCGGAGTTTAAATAAGCCAACTCGCTGAGATCAGACTCTATCTATTACTTAGTGTTCAAAAGTAATTATTACAGATGTTATTTTCAGTTATTTACCTGTGCAAATACAATGGAAACTTTAACAACCATGCTACATACTGCAGTGGGTGTGTATATATAGCGGATACTGCTTAAGATAAGATCAATTATACTAAAGGAAGAAAGAAACTCGGGAATTTCCGCTATACTAGTATATTGGATGTCTAATATGCTGCTGTTAATCGAATGGTACATGGTTCCGTTAGACCTTATCGTTCGGAAAAAACGACTAAAACAACACATAACACACCAAATGGTATTCTTTCAAAGTTTCATTATACGCGTTTATCTCAAGCAGGTAAGCAAACTTAGGATGTACAATGTTGCAATCTCTTTAAATACAGGACTGAAATGGCCCAAACTTTCAAGCGAAACGTCAACATTGATGAATGTCGTTGTTACAAATTGTACTGTGATTAAAAAGTATATAAATTATATAGCGGAAATTCCCGAGTTGCGTTTCATTTTTCCATTAGTTAATAAATAATTAATACGTACTTGTATTTCATCGGTGAATAAAATACAGTTAGTCGTTCGGATGCGAGTAATTAAATCACGAGTGCCTCAATAAAACACAGGTATGTATTTATTATTTCGATTCTAACACAATAATAACGCCATTGTTTACGCTATTGTGGGGGCTCTATATATTACCTCGGAGGTCAAGGTAATCAGGCTGCTATGTTTAACGGCTGTTCCATTGGGCGCCCCCGTATGCAACGTTCTGCGCGGTACAGTATGTTTAAATACACTAGTAGTCACGTGACAAACAATTAGGTCCTTGATTACGTCATATAGCTTGCGCTGAATGACGTCAAACGTTCTCAGCTTGTTCAAGTTATGTGTACTGATGCATATCGAGGTATGCTAGAGGTATGGCGTGGCGCAGTCGGTAGCGCGACGGATTTGTAACCGGAAGCCCCGGGTTCAATCGTCCGGTACCATGAGTTTCGTCGGTGTGTTCTTGGGCAAGACCCTTTCCATTAGCCTCGTCCGTCGGAAGAGGACGTAAACCGGGCTGTCTGTCCTCAGTAAACGTTAAAGAACCATACGAATCTATTCGATAATAAGAGTAGGGCACGGTTCCAACGGATGAAATATACGCGGGGAATGAATGAACAGCCGTATTTTAGCATAGGATAACATACAGTTGTCTCTCTTCTTTGTGTATATGAAAGACTGCGCAGGTCCTGTTAGAATATATAAATTGAGCAAAAATAGAAACGTCCCCAACTTTACCCATAGATTTAGAAACAATGAAATAATATTTTATTTAATCTTATATGCCAATACCTTTGTTAAAGGCCAGCACTGTCATGAAAACAATTTTCTTTGAATCAAACTTGTGGGCAAACGTATTCCCCCTGATTTGGTTAAACAGCATTTCCGGGTCTTGTGGTTAAAACTTTGAGTTAACACAGTTTTGTTATATTGAATAAAAAGAGAATGACCTCATCACCACAAAAACAGAGAATAGACGCTGATCATTTCACTCATTTTTGCGCCATACAGCTTTCAAGAACGAATATTTTCAGATTACCTCCCTTTATAATACATTTAAAGTGATTTCGCAATTTGAATAAAACATGTTTTAGCAGCAACAGACAAACTTTGTTTTTGATGATTATTAATATTGATCAGAATGATTCAGTGATAAGTATAAAATGATGAAATGTTATCTAGATTAGTGTACAAAGTGTAACAAAGTCAACCCTATGCAAATCACAGCTTAAAAGAGGGACGTTTCTATTTTTTCTGAGTATAATTAAGTCAAGTACGTGTCTCTATGCTTGTAAGCCGAAATGTTTACTTTTTACTAAAATTATCAACGTTTTGAATGCCCGACGGAGTTCTGAAAATGCTGTACTGCCTGTTCGACTCTGGCATATACAGTATATAATTCGAAAATTAACTTGTCCGAGGCATACTTGTGATAACTTTTACCCGTTGCAAATGCATGTTAAGAACAAAAGTATATATACAAGTTGATCAGGAAATGTAGCTTCCAAGGACCACAGTCAATAAAAAACAATTATAAAGATGAATAAAGGGCAAGATATGGCACCACAAACATAAACGGATTGACAACTGAATAGGGCTACCGCCTTGGTACAATCACTGGCAAAGGCCGCTGTGAGTTTAAACCAGGTTCTAAGGTGAACCAAACATCACTCTTACCCTATTGTCATCCTAATAAAACGAAAAAAGTGCAAATAAAGATATCCCAACCAGGTTATATACTCTAACATAAAAGGCAGCATTAATAGGCAATATAACACATAAATGATCATGTATTTATTCATATTTAAAACGCCTAGAAAGAAACGAAGAAACTCAATGTTTTGGAAGAAGCCAGTTCAACAAACGATTGTTCTTACAACGTCCACTAAACATGTGTAAGTTATGTTTAGTATTGCCCATTAGACTTATCAAATCAATTGAAATCAAGGTATGCAATCGTGGGTAAGGTTCATAAGGTTTAAGAAGAAGTAACTTCAACCTCATAACCTGTATGCCGAAGCAAATGGTACTATGTTCAGTTTCTATTTTAAAACCGCTACTAAGTTGTATGTAAAAATAAGTATTATTTGCATGACGTAGATACTACTTTTACCACTGCATGACTCTCGGGGAAATGAGGTAAATCTGAATTGTACACCTGTACAACTATTGCCAGATAATTGATAAATACTTTTACCTGTGGATTAATTTACCTGTTCAAAGTTTCTTAATCTTATTCTCGTTTTTCACAAATATTGCAATGTGTGAATCGTAAATAACTATTGTTGCGTATTGATTTCGATTTAAATAAACATAAACATGTTCATGAAACAAAACATGGCCGGAGAACTTTAAATACTAACAATAGGTATAGAGATCAAACAGGAAATGCAGCATTCAAAGAAAACAGTCAACCAAACACAAACAATAACAAGGACCATAGAAGCCAAGTATGCAACACAACAAACGAGTAAAGGCAAAAGAGCCGCTGGAAGCTTAAACTTACAGTTAAAGTCATCATTACGTGGTCTGAGTATTAACTTTCATACCCCATCAAACCCCTACTCCAAAAGAAAACGGGGTAAGCTGGGGTATGAAATAAAACCTTAATTTTGTCTTAAAATGTTTGCATATTGTAAAATTCAAACAATCAATACTAGGTAATTTTAAACAGGTTATCGCATTTTATCAGTAAAATATGTTTTTAAACTATGCGAGTCGGCTTAATATATCGTTTCTAATGGCAAGACGAAATTGTTGTCTATATCATTTTCATATACAAGCAACGTTAAAATTGATACATTTTCTGTAACAATATGATGACAGCCGTGATCAGTTGATTGGGAATGAATTAGCACTAGGGCTTATTTAATAAGAAAACTGACTCATAATACTCAAACAACCATTAACGTATTCATATAACAATTAGTGATCAAATCAGCCAAAAAGGGTCAAACTATAATTACCATTCTGTCACAGTATGAGCTCAAACAAGCATTAACGTATTCGTATATCCATTAGTGATCAAATCAGCCAAAAGGGTCAAACTGTAATTAGGAGTCTATTACAGAAACTATAATTACCAGTCTATCACATAAAGAAATATAAAAAGATCGGACAGGGAAAGTAGCATTCAAGGAGGACAGTCAACCACAAAACACAGAAACAAACGCGAAAACAGACAAACAAGAAGGTAAAAGTAATAATAAATGCAAATGACATCACAAACACAAAATAAATATAATTACCAGTCTGTCACAGTATGAGCTCAAACAAGCATTAATTTATTCATATATCATTAAGTGATCAAATCAGCCAAACAGGTCAAACTATAATTACCAGTCTATCACAGAAACTACAATTACCTGTCTATCACAGAAACTATAATTACCAGTATGTCACAGTATGAGATAGATACTGTTCCTCTTGGTTCGTCTTTCACGTTTCCAACAAGAAAACAGTCGGGTAGTTCTCCATGCCATTTTGTGTTGCTTTCGCCCAGTCTAATGTCTATTCGGATGTTTTTGTTAAAAACCGGTTTTGTATATTTCATTTGCAATTCAAACGTTTTCTCAGAAGCAGTTATGTTCACTGTAATGGGCTTGATAATATTGTTACCAACATCGCGTCGTTGTCGTAAATGTCTGACAGAAATACTGCAACAATAAACAAGATATATGTTAATACTTTGTTTCCTTTTCACGCTTGATTGTATAGATATGTTAATACAAATGTCATGCATCAACTAAATTATTCATAATGTAAATATTTGAATCGTATGTGTACAGTAGCGAAATGTAGAATTGGTTTACCAGCGCATTTCATTATATATTTGAACAGTTTATTTTAACATGGGTATCTGCATGTGATGACAGCATATAATTATGTGAAATGCATATAATTATAGTCAGTTTACATATATCTTACATGTTATGCAATACATATATATTAAATCAAATTTGTAAGTATGTTCAATTGATGTTGATAATGATAATATTTAGCAACTGAACATCCAAACGCCACAAAATACAGTAAAATACCAACATTGAAAACTATGCATTGGAAGGTGTTGGTTGTTGGTATTGGTTATTATTATTATTATTATTATTATTACTATTATTATTATTATTTTATTATTAAAAATATCTAGATATATAAATATAAACATATGTACCTGTCCGTGTTATCGTCGCTATGGTAGAGGAGCCGTGATTTTGCCACCTCAAAACCGCTAAACCCCACTGAAATGTAACACGTGCATTAAAAACATGTGTGTATAAAAATAGAACAGGAAATGTAGCATTCACGGCACACAGTAAGGTTTCTGACGGATTATCTCCAACTTCATAACACGTATGTGGAAGCAAATGGTACTGTGTTCTGTTTTTATTCTTAATACTTAAATACTGAACATATGTATAAGGTCAAACAGGAAATGTAGCATTCACAGCACATAGTCAGGTTTCTGGCGGATTATTTCCAACCTCATAACACGTATGTAGAAGCAAATGGTACTGTGTTCTGTTTTTATTCTTAATACTTGAATACTGAACATATGTATAAGGTCAAACAGGAAATGCAGCATTCACAGCACATAGTCAATCAACCAAAAATCACACAATAATTACAAGTTAAAAGGATTTACGGCAATATTGATTTTTTAAAAGCTCACGGCATCCCTTTACTTTTTCCAAATAACTTGCATTTGTTCAATCATTAATATTCACTAGACCTATCACTGAAGGGTATGAATACCCCCGCTTCTTTGCTATAGCCGATGAGGACGGGCAAAATGAAGAATAATAAATGTCTAAAGTATCTGTAAAACAAAGGTCCATAATTCTGTAAAAACAAAATGGCTGAATCGAAAAAAACATTAATGATCATTAGTGCAGAGGCACATCATATCATCACGTATGATAAGCCCTTTATTAAAAAAACATGGAATCTACTAGGAAAGGGAAGTCTGCTCAGCATTGTTTTGTACCTAACTGTACATCAGATTCAAGATATGATAAAAGTTTACGTTTTCATAAAATCCCAAAGGATCAGGTCCTGAGAAAACAGTGGGTATTCAAAATTAGCAGTGATGAAGGAACATTATTCACAGAATAGTATATTTTATAGAATCTTTATACATACCCTTCGTTTATATACAAATACATGTATATATATCCAGTTCATGCCCTTCGCTAAATATCTCAAAGAAACTTAACACACATAGCACAAAATAACTTATAAATATACAGTAACATCATATATATTGTCTTTACCGTATGCACTGCAATAAACCTGAGAAGAGTCAGTTGATAAATCAAGAAAATCTTTTTTTTTCCATGTAAATTAAGATTCTGTAGATTGCTCAAAACACTTTAGAATGGAAGGTTACAAGACGGGACCCCAGTCCGAAAATGTTTGAAAACAGATACGGTGCCTTCGGTCTTTCACTGAAGAGGCAAACAAACAACAACAAGGAGAACGTCGAAGAGAAACATACTTGCCTGTATTAATGAATTAACAGAAAGGAAAGGTATAATATTATTTTTTTTCAATATAGAATTTAATAAAAAAATAAACAAAAAAAAGAGTTTCAATACTATAATAGAAGACGTTAAAAAAGTAATTTTCTGAGAGAAGAGAAACAAAATATCACTGGCACATCACCAAATTCTGGAAGACTGCATGTTCTTAAAAATGATGAGAGCCAAAAAATGCTATTGCAAAGAAACAGTCTTGAATAGTTTTCTTTTAAATAAAAAAGGAAACGTGAAGATAATTTAAAACAGTTTCTTTTATTTTTGCTGGTGGCAGTGTGCAGTAAAACTGACCACGAAGATGAGATTTGTACCAGATATAGTACCTGACAGAGAGGCAAAAACAAAAAGGAATAGAGCTTTTAGAAGGCCAAGTGAGGCAGAAAATTGGAAGAGTGCGAAAATTTGGCAGAGAAACAGTTACAAGTAGGGAGATTTGGATTAATGAACACATGAAAGATAAGTCAGAGAAGCAGATCAAGGGCCCTTTCTACAGTAGGAGGCAGCCATGTTATCAATTTGGAACTCAGTAGTTGCTTATAGTAATTTGTGCTCACTTAGCCTCGTTCTGGAAAACTCTATGAATATTCATGAGCCAATATTAAGAAAGGCCCTCAAGTGTAATAACAATCCATGACACACTTTTTAAAATGAAAGCCACGTGAAGTTCATTATAGAGTGAACAATTTTAAGTCAAACACAGGGCCATTATTCTGTAATAAATTAGGCAATCAATGATGGGTAATGTACATCGACATAAGGTTATCAGTTATGTGTACACGACGTTTGGGAACAATCAGTTCGAAAACTGTTTGAGAAAAAAACGTGTTAACGGGTCATTATACAATATTAGAGTGGGAATTCTAAGTGAAGCACCACAAAGGTCCACACTTCTGTAATAAATTAGGCAATCAATTATGGGTGATGTAGAGGGACATAAGGTAATCAGTTCTTATGAGTATATGAATAAATACTGATAAAGGTGATCCTTGAGAGCAACAAACACACTATTAAGAGAATAAAGCAGCCGACTCGGATTTATTGTTCATGAGAAGTAATGAAAGAAAGCAACACTTCCCACGCCGTGAAACAAAGGCTTAAGCGGTATTCTACTTCAAAGCCACCTAAATTTGGGCTCGTTGGTCCCAAAGGACCAGTAAAAAATAACACTACTGATTCGTAGCTCAGGGAGACTTTTTACAGCCGCCACACTGCACTAAACGAACGCTAGTGTGAATGATAATAAATACTGATAAAGGTGATCCTTTTGAGAGAGCATCAAACTCAATTAAGAGAAAAAAGCAGCAGACTCGGTTTTATTGAGTCTGTTCATGAGAAGTAATGAAAGAAGCAACGCTTCCCACGCCCCCCTACGCACCGCACTTAAGCGGTATTCTACTTCAAAAGCCAACATAAATTGGGCTCGTTTGGTCCCCAAAGGACCAGTAAAAAAATAACACTACCTGAACAACAAACACAATTAAGAGAATAAAGCAGCAGACCCCGGTTTTATTGAGTCTGTTCATGGGAACAATCCATTCAATAGTGTTTGAGATATGCAATAATTAAAAAATATGTTACGGGACGCGACGTGACAATTTTAAATCAAACTAAGGGCCATAATTCTGTAATAAAATTAGGCAATCAATGATGGGTGATGTAGAGGGACATCGGTCATCAGTTGTTAGTAGCATATGAAGTTTCGGAACAGTTCATTCAAAGTGCTTGAGATATTCAAGTATTAAAAATGTGTTACGGGAGGCGACGCGACGCGACGTTACGACAACGTGATTCCTATATAGAACCCACTTCACTTTGTGAAGCGGGGGTATAATCGGGTGGTATAATCGGGGTATAATCGGGGGTATAATCGGGGGTAAAATCGGGGGTATAATCGGGGTATAATCGGGGGTATAATCGGGGGTATAATCGGGGTATAATCGGGGGTATAATCGGGGGTATAATTATAAGAAGTGTATAAAAAGAATTATATTTTGCATATTACTAACTGGTGGTCATATTGCACCAATAATATGTTTAAACCGCCTTTAGAATAAGAAGAAAAAACGAAAACTCAAGATGATTTTTAATTATATGCAAGCAGGTTTAACATCAAAATGATACTGTATTACTAAATCGAGACAAAAAAGGATTGCCATTTATATACAACTTGTTTGTAAAACAATATTTGTTTCACAATTATACGTATAAAATGAATCCAAATTTCCTGTTTCATAAAAATAAATGCAACGTTTGGAAACAACAACATTATTCACAGAATCCAAATATCTATCAAAACACAGTCTTTAAGCAACAAGAACATTGAATACAATTTATATACATGTAAAAAGTGGGACATCGCAATGTTTGTTGAAATCGGAATCTAAAACTAACCAAAATCACTCTTAACATAGTGTTAATCGAATAAAACGAGACAGTGTAAATACAAAAAGCACGCCAGATGTCGGGTTTTAAGGAAAACATAAATATATATGCTTTTATTCCATACGTATTTATAAGCTCCGTTTACTTTCAGTGTAAAAGGAAATTAGCTATAGTCTATTATCTTAATGCTCTGGCGTCTGCCAAGTCACTGAGTACTTGCATCGTGGCTTTCTTTGCTACTTATTTGTTTATATTCATATATACATGATCATCTTTGTGTAATGTATATTGCCTATTAATTGTGTCTACTTTGTAAAAGGATACAGCCTGGCGGGATTTTTTTTATTTAAAATGTCCCGTTTTATTGGGATGACAATAGGGTAATATCGAGGTTTGTTGCACCCGAGAACCTCGTTTAAACACCCAGCGGCATTTTTGCCACTGACCGTTCCAAGGCGGTTTCCCTATTTGCAAACATTGTATGTTTGCGATGTCCCATTTTTTTAGCATTAATTTATTAGTCCATGGTAATAGAATTCGATGCTAGAATTTGAAAAACACTTATAAATATGTGTTTTTGACTAACACTAAACCGAAAACAATTTAAAATCAAAGACATAACCTTAACTTAGAGTCAAAATCCAACTTTGCTACTTATTCGTTTATTAATGCAACGGCTTTAATGCAGCGTTGTGTGGCATCAAATGTGTATGACCGGCAATCTACAATTAGGAAAAGAACCCGCGCGCTCAGACAGTCCTTTTTGATCGATTTTATATTGTTGCATGTCATTTCGAATTTAAATGTATGCAATATAAATATCAATCCGAATTTAGACTTCTGCATTTACTTATTTTCAGAGTTCAATATCTCCAAACGACTTTTTGTATAACATGTTGAGTTTGCCGTTTCTAATTACAATTTAATTATCAAATGTCAAGTGTATCCACTTAAATTTGATATAAACATGCAGCTATTGGAATATATATAATAACTCTGCCGTAGTGTACTCATATCATTCAATTACAGTTTTGGGAGGATGTTTAACCTATTTCCCAACGCTTTATGGTCATTGAAAGGGCATTGAAAGCTTGCTTACCTACTGCTAACATGCTACATGACCGATAAGCTGAGGGCTAGAGTAAAGTGTTGTCCTTGAATAACATACATGTAGTTATATTGAACAGTATCTGTGAGAAAGCAATATATAATGCTTTGAATTTTATGAAGAAAGAAAAACAAATTAAGAAGTACGTTAGCTATACTAAATATAAAACTTATTTGATAATTCATTAGAAGGGATTAGAAAAAAATATATAACCAAAACACAAGTTATGAAAATCTGCATTTATGTTTGTATATGTTGGCTTTATGCAAAAGCATTTTCTCGTGCAACTGTGTCTAACAATTCCCTGTATAAATTCTACACCGCTCCCACCACACATCCGCTTCCCCTCCCCAAATACAACAGGTTATATTTATTCCAAAGTGCCAGTGATTTGCCATGTATAGACGTATCATTTCCTAAAGTACTCCGGCCATGTTTTGTTTCATGAACATGTTTATGTTTATTTAATTCATACATTGCAATATCTGTGAAAAGCGAGAATAAGATTTTATTTGATGACGCAGAAAACTTTGAACAGGTAAATTAATCCACAGGTGAATGTATTTATCAATTATCTGGCAATAGTTGTGCAGCTTTACAATTCAGATTTACCTCAATTTCCCGTGCAGTCACGCAGTGGTAAAAGTGGTATCTACGTCATGCAAATAATACTTATGTTTACATACAACTTAGTAGCGGTTTTAAATATATGTTTCTCTCCGGGACTATCAAGAAATGTTCATATGATGTTCAAGAGTTAAATGTGTTAATTGATAATACTACAAAAAGGGTGGCCATTCATCTTTAACGAAAAGTATATATAAGTTATAGACGCACAAATCATAGTTTATGGTAATCATATATGTTAATATTAACCTTTTCGACTAAAACTGTCACAGGTCATTACGACTTGTGTTTAACAAATTATTTTGCAATAAACCACTTGTTAAAAAATATATCAAAATCACATGCTGATTATATTGCACCAGTAATATATTATTTAAACCTTTGGTAGAAAAAAATAAGAAAAATCTTTAAAACCCAACATAAATAATAATCTGTGGGTTTCAAGTTAAAATGTTACTGTAGTAATAATAAATACTGAAAAGCTGATTCCTTGGAAGCAACAAACACAAACAAGAGAGAAAAGTAGCAGACTCGGTTTTATTGAGACTGTTTATGAAAGATAATTAGAAGATGCAACACCTCTCACGCCTCCTAGCACTCAAGTGCCACTTGTCCCTGTAGATATGAGGTATAAAATAATTACTATTACGAATGATATTACCAATGAACACTTCTATTACTAAAAAAAATAATAATATAACAATAACTATTATAACAATAATAATAATAGTTATGTAACAGTAAATTAAAGCGACACTGTCCGTAAGTAAGCATATTGAGTATAACCAAATAACTGTCTGACTTTTATTCAGTGAAATGTATACATGAAAACATGAGGACAGACCCTAAGAAATATGTAGGAATACATTCGTGAGTTTGAAAAAAAAGAAGTTTTAATTATTATATGTAAATAAAGTGGGACCCACAATATTTACCTTTTCTGCGATCACGTGACTTCCATTAGCGCATTAGGTTTTCACCATAGTATGTATTGTGTAATATGTATAGCCCGCTTAGCTCAGTCGGGAGCGTTGTGGACCACTTTATCCTCACGCACACTATTATTACTGCGAGTGTAATTTTAGTTTGGGCTGCGAGTTCAAACGCACGAAGCGGATTTACTTTTTTTTTCTGTACCGCGATTGAATTCCGTCAAACAATCTTGCTTTTAATTAGTAAATATTCAATAATGTTTAGTGTGTAATATGTGCGAACATAATTATTGTGTTTTTTATAAGCTAAAAGTTACGGACAGTGTCCCTTTAAATTAAAATATAAAAATGATATAAATAATAACAATAACAATTATAACAATAATTATAATAGTTGTTTTATATTAAATTAAATTATAATATATAGAGGATATTTGTTGGTTTGGATTTATTTTCATCGAGAAGTTAGAAAACTCATATTTTTTCACGACCTTATATTTTCACGAGTGCTTTAGAACGAGTGAAAATATTTGAGTTTTCTCACT
The DNA here is from genome assembly GCA_037043455.1 of Cyrtodaria siliqua. Taxonomy (NCBI): domain Eukaryota; kingdom Metazoa; phylum Mollusca; class Bivalvia; order Adapedonta; family Hiatellidae; genus Cyrtodaria; species Cyrtodaria siliqua. The sequence goes on from JAWPHD010006814.1 coordinate 32,629, forward strand.
TCGAAATGCAAATAAATCTTATTTGTAGCATGGTCGGTGACATTTACTTTGATGAATGCACAACATTAAATCGTTTAATTTAGGGTAACTAAAGGGACGTGGCTAAACCGTACTACAACTACCAGATATAGGAAGTTAGAGTACGGTCACTCTGACGTCACAGTGTTACGAAGTACACCATGCTACAAAAAAGATAGAGTCTGTCTCAGCTCTTTGGTTATTTAAACACCTCGATGGGTTACGCCCATCTCGGTGTTTAAATAAGCCAACTCGCTGAGACCAGACTCTATCTACTACATTCACGACAAACCAACACATATTCTATTTATTATATACGCACTACCTTGAAACTTATGTAGAAAAAACATAATGTGCCAAAACAATGACGTCAATAACGTCAACAACGTCAACAGCGGTATAAGGTCATTTTCGGTATTTCACATGCGAAATAACAATAATGAGAGTAACTGTTTTATTTTAATCATAAAATTCACTATTTCACTGTAAAGTATATAATAAAAAAATAATAATAATATAAATAATAACAATAACAATTATTATAATTATATTGAAGAGTAAATTAAATCATAATAATTATTAACAACACCTATGTTATAAATAATAATAATGATAACAAGAACAAATGACTTCTTGAAAATAAAAATAAACAATATCATTATGCGCCAATGGCATTCAAAAATTGAGTACGCGTTAAAGCAGCTATCGCGTCAACATCAGCCAACAACAACCAACTTAAATCTATGTACCGTTTATAAAACTACTGACGACGATCCAAATTCTATAGACACTGTATAAGCGTTTTTAACCAGCCAGGCCAAACCCCGAGACTGGAGCGTCGAATTAAGAGTTACCAACTCATAATTCATTTTACGCAAATTAAATCAGGGTAATTTTAGAAATGATTAAATATTTAAGTCTCACTTAACTTGCAATTCATCAGTGAGGCATCAACAACGTGGTGTTCAAGAAAGGTGTATTAAACAGACGTAATGTTGCCCATTTACATTAAACATTTAAATGTGGAATCTCTAATAAGTAACTGTCATACTAAAGAGTATGATAATGGACCTTCGGAAATGGCCGAAAACGACACATACGAAATATTGTAGTCTCGGTTTGATTGAGACTGTTCATGAGCGGTAGTGAAATAGGCTAGCTACCGCTCACGCCCTCTAGCCCCGGGTTGAGCAGAACTCAATATTCATAAAATCAATAGTACAAAAATTTAAACCATCCCGAAGATGCATGCATATGGCGGTGGACATGGAGTGTAAACGCATCTGCCTTGCTCAATTAGAATCAGCGCTAATTAATCACAATACGATTAGAACGAAATTTACATTGAGGAAATCTACGAAGACAAAAAGAGGACTTTGGTATAGATTAATTGCTTTAATGAATTAAATGTGTATATGAAAATGCGAGATATGTCCTAGCAAATGTCAGGGTTTTCTTCCTCTGCTAATGACAAGCATACCAATAACAGCATTCTTTACAGTATTTCAGAACCATCTTGTCAATAACAACATGATTTAACATGGCGGTGATGTCTTTATTTGTACGTTCCCGTACGTTATTGGGATGACAATATGGTAAGAGTGCGATCTGGCGCACCCTAGAACCTGGTTTAAACCCCCAGCGACCTTTTTGCCACTGACCGTTCCAAGGCGGTCATCCCGTTTGTGTCTGTGATGTCACATGCCTTGCTCATTAACAGTGTGAATCGTGTTTGTGTAAATGCGTGATTTGCTGTGTTCTGTGAAAGCTACATTTCCTGTTTTATGGCTACTTTTGAAATTAAACGTAATAGAAAAAGTATAAGCCTATATAAAAATCGTTTTCCATTTACCTAATTATAATAGCTTGTCCTTTCTCTCTTTTGGTTAAGATTGTTGGTACCAATTTAATTCTTACCTTCCCTGAGTCGTCTTCGCTGTATTATACTGTCAATCTCGAGAATGCCTGGTTTGCCATTATGTTCAGCTGCATTATGTTCAGCTGCATATATCTGGAAATAAAATTGTTTGTTATAGTATTTGTTTCTATAAAGCACTAAAAATACATTCTTTCTTGAATAAGTGCCCTGCTGATAAAGCATCTAATAATGTTATTATTGTTAGACGCCTAAATGACGTCGATGTTTCATTTTAGCGCACCGCTATCAAGGCTGGGATAGACGAAAAGCAGAAACAAACTTCCTAAGTTGTGCTAGACTCCTAAATGTGCACGAACACCAAGCCCGTTTTATTGTATGTATAATGCCATTATAACTATATACATACGTCTCCAAACGTTTCGCTGCTTGCCTCACTTCCGTTAAAGATCATGTGAAACACTATTATGCTAAGGCTTTTGACAACTATGTGTGTGTTTAATTTATGTTGGTCAGTTTAAAAAAGAGTATGAGAGTGGACCTTTGGAAACGGCCGAGCACGACACATACGAAATATTGCAGTCTCGGTTTGATTGAGACTGTTCATGAGCGGTAGTGAAATATGCTAGCTACCGCTCACGCCCTCTAGCCCCGGGTTCAGCAGAACTCAATATTCATGAAATCAATAGTACACAATTTTAACCATCCCGAAGATGGCATGCATATGGCGGTGGACATGGAGTAAACTGCTTCCCCATGTCGTACGGCGTATGGTCCCAGTATCTAATAAAATTAAATGTCCCGAAGAGCGAAATAAACATAATGGAATTTAGTTGGGAGCAGCGGTTATGAAGCCTGCGTATAAAAAGCAGACAACATATCCTATGAGTGGTTAAACAATACCCAGAGCCTTTTAAAAGACGCAGAAGTTCCTAATACTTTGTAATAAGCGTTAAGTTGCAACTATCAATACTTATGACATTTTTTTCACACTGTATACATCCTTACCATAACTTTATTAAAGACAAGCGTATTGCCTTTATTCAAAAACAAACTTACTAGCAAAAAACATAAGTTTGGCACTATTAAAGAGTGCATTAATTGGCCGAGTATTAACTTTCATACACCATCCAACCCCTTCTCCAAGAAGCGAAAACGGTTTTGTTTGGGGTATGAAATAAAACCTTAATTTCGGCTTAAATAGTTTGCATATTGTGTAAAATTAAAACATTTAATAGGTAGTTTTAAACAGGTTATCCCATTTTTCAGTAAAAAATATCTTTAAACGTGTTTTATTGTCGAAATATCCGTTATAAAATCCTCCTAATATAAGATTTCCCATCGTTTAATGGAATTAAGTCGGGACCACGTAATGACTTACTAACATTGGGGATCCTTTCTATTATTCAATGGTAAATAATATCTATCGTAAAGATAATGTATCTTCTTTTCTAAATGTATATATCTCGATTAGAAATGGAGTAATTGGAGAAATAATCAGCAAAATCTATGACACGGGAGATGGTTTTAATTTTGTCATTGCTAATTATCCTCCTTTAGAATGGAATGTGACCAGAACAACTTTATTCTTCCTAAATTATTCATTTTCCTAGAGCTTGTAGTCGAGATGAGGCCTTTATTATGTGTATCATTTGTATAAGTAATACGCTACTGATTAGAACTAACATTACCAAAAACGTTGAAATACATTTTCCAAACTTGTACTCTCGTAACCCTTTTCTACTTTTAGAGGTTGTACTCTCGTAACCCTGATTTACTTTTACAAACATAAAAGTCATTTAAGAACTCTTCTGCGACAAGGACTATCACAACTAAACTTTTATGGTGACGTGATTTTCAAACTTCATAAGATCCCTGGTGGTGACCACTTTCATACAATCTTTGTTAACCCAATTATCAAAAGAGTTCATGGCACTATCATATTTCAACGCACTGCATGTTTATTTTGATTTTCTTGTAATTTGTTATTATTTTTTCAGTTATAATACCCGTCTCAGCAAAGAGATACGATAGTTATATATAACTATGATAGTTATTTTAACTATAATTCACGAATATATTATATAATAGCACGAAACCTATTGAAGGAACAATGTGTCGAAAAATAAATGGACATCACCAGGAAATAACTGGACCATGTATAGGTTTTCTTGAAATACGTTATTATTTTGCACTTCCGATGCATTCTACATCCTTCTCCTCAGCACTGAGATACGATAGTGATAACTAATTCACGAATACATTATATACTCTGTAAAAGAAGTTTTGGACCATGGCAGTGTTCGAACCCGTACAATGATCGCTGAACCTTGACATTCGACCATAACCCTTATTATCTCAGTTGATAATTCACAATAGATCAATAATCAACAATAATTATCGTTTACAATGAAAGTTTGCGAAAAAATAATAATCTTTTTATTGGTTACTCGAATGTGTCCGTAACTGTTACTTTTAATGGACTTTGCAACATTTTTTACAGATCCTTTGTGTGTTCGCGATATTGTTTTAAAATCAAATCTTGTTTGGAATTTAATGTTTCTGGTACCAAATTAACCGGGTAGGGTAGACCTTAATTACTACAAAAAGATACTTAAATTCTGTCTACTAGTTTTATTTTTATATGACTTTATATACCCTGGTCCAAAACTTTTTTTACCGAGTATATAATATCACGACATATATTGACGCAACAGTGTGTCGGGAAATAACTGGACATCACCGGGAAATAAGTGGACCATATATAGCTTTTCTACATTTTTTCCGCTTCCGATGTATTCTACATCCTTTTCAGCACTAAGACACAATAGTTATAACTAATTCACGACTATATTATAACACGACACATATTGTCGTATATCCGCCAAATTTCTATTTTTATAATATGTTAATATATCTATGATGATTTCCCGCTCATCTTTCATGCCAACTTCACAAATGAGAATACAATATTAGAGGAAACAAGGCGCTGGCAAAAAAGTGGACGTCACATATTTTTCAGACGGTAAATCGGGGGTTTTACGGTCGCAAATTTGAGACGTAAGCCATGGAGCAACATGTTACATAATAGTTCGAATCGCCATTTATAGTAATCCATGGATCCCCAGCCATTAACGAATTTAAATGAATAAACGAAATATTTTTTTAATATATCTATTTCCTAGCGAACCTGTATTTCGGATGAGACTTAATGGAGTCCCAGTTACAATCAAATAAACCATAGACCACAGACACGCATAGTACATGGTCTACTGTGCCCTAAAGAGCGACGAGAATATAACATTAAGGAAACGACACGAACGCTAAATAAGAGGAGAAAGTCAGACCCTTACACTAGTAAATAGTTAAAATAAAAAACGAAATTGTTGTTTAACGGCTCATCAAAACAGTAAAAGACAACTTAGAGGTGGACAATACAAAGAACATCAGGAATCCGGTGTATCTGCAAATAAAATGCTTTTAAAAGATCCTCAGATTGCAGAGTCCCGCTTTTATCAAAATTGTATTTTAAATCTTCTTTTGAAATTGTAAAGATTTTTTTTTATAAAAAAACTAACTCCCGATTTATACAGTTTCTAATCATGATATGCGTTTTATTTTATTTTTAAAATATTTTGAAAACTTTATATATATATCTATATCTGTGGCCAACCCCGACCCTCACAGACCTATTACGGTGGGTGTGAATAAATAGATTACGATTAATTTGGTGATCGAATTTTAAAGTTTAAAAAACAAAAAAACAGGAATGAATCCTTACTCCTACTATAGAATATGTATATTCCTCTTATTCTTAAACGTGCTCGGAATATAGACACCGATTAAAGAGACACACTTTAAAAACTCACGGCATCCCGCTCGTTTTTTTGCAAGAGAAAAACTAACGGGACGCCGTGAGTCTAGATCAAAAAATTAAGATTGCCATGTTTCCCTTTAAAGGGATATACCAGAGTTAGGTTTCCATCCGACGGACAAGGATAAAGAATATTGGCGTGCCTATGTACCCAACGAAGTAGCGACGGTGACTCTCGAACCTTTATCTTCTAATTCGAAGACGAAGCAGAACGTAATATCTATTTAGCCGAGCCGACTCCAGATATGATCTACTGTGCTATCTTGCACACTAGGCGAGATAGCACAGTAGAGGAAGGGATATGTTATAGATTGTCTCAAAATGGGAAATTTCTATAATTCATCACAGAATATATGTAATATATTATAGTATGCACACACGTCACTGTCTTTAATATTGCATATACAACAAAATAGGCATTACGTTTTTCTTTGTTTTATAGTCTACATATTTAAATCTAAAGCAATTAATCTTTAAAAAAAAACACATATTATGGTATGTAAATGATAAAAATAACACGTTTATTTCTTTAAGCTTGGAATATTTAGATATTGCCGAAAGGCTACTTACATAACAATTGCAAAAGGACATTGTACTCTGAGTTCTCACGTCACATTTAATTAACGGCAGGGGATCTAGTTTGTTTATGACTATTTCTTGCCTACACTTTTATAATTTTTTGTTGTCCATTTATCACATCCATCAGCTAATTATGCACAAATTTAGAAGAAGAAGAAGAAGAAGAAGAAGAAGAAGAAGAAGAAGAAGAAGAAGAAATTTTATTGACTTAAACTATTACATAGTTTTTCATCATATAAACATACATTTTACAAATATAATTTGACCACAATAACAAGATTAGTACAGGTTCATTAATGTATGCATTAATATGGGGGAAAAGAAGAAAAAAAGGAAATATATCATGGAGAAAAAAAAAATACATATAGGAATCAAAATCTAATATATAATACGGTACAATAGAACAATTGTATTATAATGAGGATGAACGAGATTATAAGTTATTTATCATGGTACGTCTTAAAGAGAAAGCTTCTGAGATGTATTTGCTAAAATTGATAACATCTTTTTGTTTGTTGACTGAAGGAGAGCAATGAATTTAAACATACTAGGCCTATGGTTATAATATCGTTTTATATATTTATTTCTTATTGTATTATAAACAGGACATATTAACGCAAAATGGAACTCGTCCTCTATATCATTAGTGTTACATATTTGACATATCCGTTCATGTCTTTCTAACCTTTCACGAGAATACCTCCCTGTCTCGATCCTTAAACTATGAGAGGACAAGCGTAATCTGGTTACCACACTGCGATCGCGCCTGGTATGCAATACATCTAGATAATTGTCATATTCAAAATGATGTTTAACATATTTGTAAAGAGTTAGCACTCTATTCGTTTCAATGTCTGTTGACCAGTTTTGGACATAATTATCTATTAATCGTTGTTTGTATATAGGTACAAAATGTATTGCATTTAATGAGCTTGGGTCAAGCCATGCATACAAGAAACCACTACTATTTAGTAATGACTTGACTTTTGACACCCAATTTTTTAATCCCTTTTCACAGTCAGATTTTGCGCTTTCATACACGTGTTTTATAATAACGTTATCAGTATTGACCGGTCTTAGCCAGTATTTAATGATACTAACATGTCTATTTATATAACGGATTACGGCCCAATTCCCCGTGTACCCCTGCATTACTTGTCGATAATTTTACACCAAGAACTTGTTTACAATACTTTAAGTGAATTCTTTCAATTTCCATGGATTTATTAAAACCCCACACTTGACTGCCGTAATTAAGAATAGAACCTACAAAAGCATCAAACAATTGTAAAGCTGTTTTCGGTTTTAACTCATATTTCTTTATATTTATTGATAGAAGGTTCATAGCTTTAAGCGCTTTACCACATTATGTTTGTTGGTTAAGCGTAAACGACCCTGTATAGTTGAACACAACTCCTAAATAGTTAAAGTCGTCGACCACTTCGAGAATGGTACCGTTATAAGACCAATTTTCAGTAACTCTGGTTGTTCCTCTGTTACGAAAAACCACCACCTTAGTCTTATCTGTATTTACCTCTAGGCTCCATGTTTCACAATAGTTATATAAGTTATTTAGACTACTTTGCAGGTCTTCTATACTTGTGCCTATTAAAATCATGTCATCGGCAAAAAGCAGAAGGATAAGAGATATATCATTAAATGAAAGTCCGCTTTTAATACTTGTATATAAATATAACTCTAGGTCTTCTAGAAAAAGCGCAAACATTATCGGCGAGATTATATCCCCTTGCTTTAATCCGACTGATATATCAAAACAATCAGAAAATGATTCACAGTGCTTGATACAACTTTTAACAAAATCATACATCGATCGAATTATTCTAAGTATTTCCCCATTAATACCTAATTTGTACAATTTTAACCAGAGTGCACTTCTATTAATAGAGTCAAAAGCCTTTTTAAGGTCTATGAATGCACAATAAAGCCTACCTTTAGCATTTAATATTTTTTCAATGATATTTTGTAATATAAACACAGCATCTGTTGTAAAATTACCTTTTCTAAATCCAAACTGAGCATCGGATATTTTATTATTATCGTCACACCATTTATCGATACGTTTATTTAAGATGCTTGACAACAGTTTGCCCATACTACTGACCAAGGTTATACCTCTGTAATTATTTGCGATATTTTTATTTCCCTTTTTATGTAATGCTATCATATATCCTTTCGTCCACTCTTCTGGAAAAACTCCAGAATCAAAAATCGCATTGAAAATATCAGTTATATGCCCCGCCAATATATCACAAATTTAGATCTTATATGAATTGTTGCCAAAATCTTCTTTTTAATTCTTGATAATAGATCTCGGTTTGTAAGTAAATATAGCGTAATGTTATGACATGTTAGGATGTAGTTAATGTTTGTACTTGTTTTAATTTACCATCGGATATTTTTAATTGCTAGATGTTAATCAGTCCACTTGATTTGAGATGATAAATGATGTTTTAAGATTTTTAGATTTTTTTTAAATGTGCCCTTTTGCTATATATTTAAACGCAGTGGATTATCTTAACAGGTTTAATACACTTTTAGACGTTTGATTAGTATCAGCGAATACTTAATCGCCCGGGATCGTGATTAACAATGACATTACAAGTTTTAGAACGTATATAAAATGAGTAAAGTATTCCGATACTTAGTGATAAACTCATATTACATTATGGTGTATATTTTACTTAATGGTTGTGTTTTATTCCAATGGACTACTATGCAAGTTCCTATGTCTATTTAAACATATTTCAGAAACATATTCATTTTAACTCATGATCTGTGAATATATCATCGTCTCTTATAATTCTATGAAGAACGATGTTTGCATTTTATAAATGTGTATATGTTAATATGTATAAATGTAATTGCATGCAAACAATTAGACCCAAATAAACTTATTATTATCAACATTTACATTACGGTAATAGTTATTGTTAATCTGTGTGTTTGTCTATATACATCAGTACATTTTAGGCTATATATGACGGTCGATTTTGTGTGGACCACCCACTTATTACAACCAGTATCGTATACCTCCCTCCATCCACCCTCCACCCGTAAGTGTCGATTCTTACGGATGACAGGAGTACCGTATACCTCCCTCCATCCGTAAGAGTCGATTCTTACGGATGGCAGGAGTACCGTATACCTCCCTCCATCCGTAAGTGTCGATTCTTACGGATGGCAGGAGTACTGTATACCTCCCTCCATCCGTAAGTGTCGATTCTTACGGATGGCAGGAGTACCGTATACCTCCCTCCATCCGTAAGAGTCGATTCTTACGGATGGCAGGAGTACCGTATACCTCCCTCCATCCGTAAGAGTCGATTTTTACGGATGGAGTACCGTATACCTCCCTCCATCCGTAAGAGTCGATTCTTACGGATGGCAGGAGTACCGTATACCTCCCGTCATCCGTAAGTGCCGATTCTTACGGATGGTGGGAAGTATACAGTACTGGTGTACTCAGGAAGAAGTAGTGTATACCTCCCGCCATCCGTAAGTGTCGATATATATAAGTTTAACAAATACACAAAACAATCTTACCTCAAGTATAATACCAAGGAAGGCGACAACGATAACAAGGTAGCTAAACTGTACACGACTCCTCATCTCCAAATCGTGATGCTATTAAATAAAATAATAATACTTGAAATGTGTTATCCCTTAAGAACAGTAAATTATTGCGTCCGGTGAACACTGCACACACACTTGGGATATAACAACTCTTACCAACATACATTTTAAATACAATTATAGACGAAATCCTCATCTTAAACTTCTACTCGAACATTCACATGTAATTTAAAATAGCTGTATATATATATATATATTTCATCAAGTACAAATGCGGATTTTCATATTAAAAACAAAAAATAAATAAATATAAAAAAATATATATATATAATTATATATATTTTTAATTTAAATTGTTGTTCAAAATAAAAATACATATGTATAAACCTAACAAATTGAACAGTTCGTTCAATAATTAAATTAGCGTTTAATAAAATCGTTGTTTTAGAAAATATTTGCTAAAAAATCGAAGTGAAGCACGCACGCTGTTTGATTATCTAAAATATTTAAACCTGCTACTGCAGTCTGTTAAACTCTCTACAACAAGCGTTTACAGAGTACTGAAGTAGATTTGTTAAACTTCGCTACACTTGTCGATGGAAACACGGTTCATTGCCTAACATTGCACAGTTTGCATGTAAAGAGACACGTGACAAAAAGTATAACAAGTAGCACATCGATTTACTTATACGTTATCGCTTTTACTTTAACCCCCGCCCCACGCCCGTATACATATAATTTACTTTACCACCCGCGCCCCTATTCTCCCCCCCCCCCCCCCCACAGCGCCCCCGCACCCTCTATGCATATAATTAAATATTATTTTTTTTTTTTTTTGTATAGGCGTGGTACGAATGTCTGACCAAAGAAGAGATTCCAGATTGCCTCGTGGTAGTGGCCTTCCCAGATAGCCCACTACGCACGGGGATTTTCTCACCCCAGGGTCTTGCGATTGTTACTGTTCTTATGCATATTGCCCACAAAGGTGGTAAAATGTGTTTGTGATTGCTTATATAATTATGGCCAGTATAATGTGGTTATTATATAATCCTGTATGATTGCTTTTGTGGAAGTAAACCGTCAATTGATTTAACAGTTTTTATTGATTGTATGCGTATATTATGTATACACATTTGTTCTACGCATGTTATAAAAACACTATGTTTGTGTCACGTGTTATATATGCGTGATTCGTATTGAAAAAGGACGACCTTATGGCCAGTCTTTTACCCCCAACATTTTGGCCAGTATTTTACCCCCAACATTTTTACAACAACAACAACAAGACACGTGCTCCTCCATATAGGTAGCGCGCTTCTGGCGCGCCGCCAATTATATGTATTGAATTGCAGTTTTGGCATCGACGGCTATACGTTCCATTAAATATATACCAAGAATATATTAAATCATTTATAGCTCACCGATATTTAAAAAAAGATGCTTCCGTTATAAAAGAAAATCACTTATTCACGTCCAATAAAAAATGAAATTGCACCCGTTATGTGCCATACCTTTTATGCAAATGGAATAACTTGTAGTTCAATCCATTTGCATATGTTTCTATGAATATTGTGATGTTGAATTGATGTATTGTAACATATCTGCAATAAATCATTATTAAACTAAACCTTTTATGTCTCATAAAAGGTATGGACCTAGTATACCAATTTATTTTTTAAAACGAATCAAAGGCACAGCATGGACCCCTCAAGATATAATTGAGTTTCATAAATATTCGCTATTTTTTAAAAGCGGTACAGCCGCCTTTTCCTAGACGAATCAAACCTTTAAAAAAATGAGTTAATGGAATCGTGCGCAAGTAACACCTAGTGAGCGCGTAACCTAGGCTGGCGCATATTCTGTAAAAAAATAATGAATTTCATTGTACGCAAGGGGTGATCATTATGCTCATTCCTTATCTTAGAATAGAAAATATTATTATTTCTTAATTTTGACTCGGACACTAGGTATATCCCCTGTAAGTTGATAGGTTATTATATAGTCCAGTAATTATCACCTATTCGTCGTTTTCGAGGAATTCAATAAAGTCTTATTTATTTTTTGTTATAAATATTTGTTTATGAATAGTTAGAGCTGAATCCACCAACACGCGTGTTAGGGAGCGTGTGTAACAAGACACTTATCGGTATATAAACAGTTGGTATCTTCTTTTTTCTTTTTATTGTATTTGTGTTGTTGTTGTTGTTGTTGCTGCTGCTGCTGCTGTTGTTGTTGTTGTTGTGTTTTGCTGTTGTTTTTTAGTTGGGTGTCTGAGTATTAATTTATCCATGGAAAATGCAATTTAAAATGTCTTTCAGAGTTGTTTACAATATAAGATTTTGAAGGTTTTAGAATTGAGAAACCCTAAATCCCTCAATTATTAAAATGCCAATGATATCTATTGAGCATATCGAGGGATCTGCGCAAAACTAGTATAACTACATACGAATAAAGAAGGAGATACAATAGTTTTGCACTGAACCCTCGATATTTTGTAATACAAATAATAGTCTTGTATCAAAACACTCTTTTTTTTACTTTATATTTATTTTTAAAAAAGCAATTTTTTTTTTTTTTTTTTTACTCACATGCACTAGGCCTACATTGAACTACTAAATTGTTTTGCTTTGCGGAGATTTCTTCTTAATTAAATACACATTTGACAAGGAAATGAAAGCATATAATGATGTAAATAAATCAGAAAGAAATGATTTACAGAACCAATGAAAAAGGTTTCCCCTCCCCCTCCCCCCACCTCACCACCAACCACTACCAATAAAAAAAAACTATAATAGGATTGGTACCCTCAAAACATGGTTCCTTATGAGGTAAAAAACACCAAAAGTATGATAATAGGAATAATAAATGGGGGATAAAACCAATGTCATACAGCTACAGATATACTCATCAATATCAACTTGCGTTCGACATAATTTAAGCAAATAAAAAGGGAAAAAAACTATTAATCGCCCGCCCCGCCCCACCACGCCCCTCCAACTCCATTGTCAGACCCCTCTCCAACTCACCCCAGTAAAATAAGTCTGATTCATTAACGCGAGGACGCCAAGTTCAAGATGGGATCAAAAACTCCCATATTATTTAAGTAGTCGAGCTATAGGCATAACCTTCGACATCTTACTTGAATACGTTCTGACCTTTATAAATGAAAAAGGGACATTTAGTAAACATGAGTTTAGTGGCGACGCATTAGTATCTCTATATATCGATAAACTAGTCATGCTTGTGAAGTTGGCTCTGCGTTCTGCATTCTGCGTTCAACATTCGATTTCAGTTCTGAATTCAACATTCGGACCCAGTTCTGTGTTCAGCATTCCATTCCAGTTTTGCGTTCAACATTAGGACCCAGTTGTGCGTCTAACATTCGGACCCAGTTCTTGGTTCAACATTCGGACACAGTTCTGCGTTCAACATTCGAAATCAGTTCTGCGTTGAACATTCGAAGCCAACTCATTGTTCACCATTCGAACTCAGTTCTGCGTTCAACATTCGAAGCCAGTACTGCGTTCAACATTCGAAGTCAGTTCTGCGTTGAACATTTGGAGTTTTCGTAATGATATCATTATAGCATGCAACTGAGTCGATTACATCAGTGTAACAAAGCTAAAGGTAACAATTCCGCTAAAGTTAACAACCGCCACTAAAGGTAACAATTCCAACGCTAAAGGTAACAACCTCAGCTAAAGGTAACAATCACCTCTTCCGCTAAAGGTAACAACGCTAACTCTAAAGGTCACAACTTTTCGTGTTAACGCTAAAGGTAACAACTGTCTAAAGGTAACAGCGTTTTTCAAAATCTAGTTTCACTTCAAATTGTTTTAGCTGTACACGTACATTCTGGCCAATGTAAACTGTAATGGAGTGACGTCAGAAGAGATCGAATATTGATTGTCATTGATTTGTCTTCTTTATTATATGAAACTAAAACAGATAAGGAGTTATATATATCAACGTACCATAATCGAACAAAATAGTTTATTTAAAGAATGTACTGCTCAACCGTTAGACATGAGTCTAAATTTGCTGCTGTTGATGAACACATAATAAAAACATGGGCAGATACACAATTTGAGTTTATGTGTGTATGTGTGTAGTTTTAAGGTTTATAGTCCCTCCACCATTTAACCAATAGGACATCCTAAAGGTATAGGCACAATAGAGTTTAGACTGGATTTGTGTGTATATTTGATTCCATTCCCTCTCTGAATCCGCCACCACTAATACTTCTTAATTATTGATGTAAATTGTCTAGAAATTGTTTCGATCATACTGTGTATATATTAATGCATAGCCGTAGGAATGGGGTGGGGGTCGGAAGGGCAGGCACACCTCTCAATAATTTGATTGGTGGCTAGATTATGTTTTTCCCCCTCCCTCTCCCCCCACCCGCCACATATTGTGTCTATTTATATTTTGACCCAACACAAGCAGGACCTTACGCGAAAAGTAGCTATTGTGTTCATTAAAATATGTGACAAGCAAACAGAAAGGGGGGAAAAAGCTTATCAGTAATTGAAAATTTTCGGTTGGGCCCCACTTGCCTTCCCAGTATCTTAAACACCTTCTTACGCCCATGTAATGTACGGCAGCAATGATCATTCGTAAACAATATAAGTATACCTCTCAAATAATGATGCATGCATAAGGGACAATTGCTATAATTATGAGCTGCTGATCCGGCCTGTTACGACTGATAATGTAATTATATACCTATAATATAACATCAACCGATACTGTAATAAAAAACAACCCATATTGTAACATCGACCGATACAGTTATAACATTCACCGATGATGTAATTAATACAACTTCTGACCGATATTGTAATATGTTTTAACCGATAGGGTAATAACGTTTTTTCCCAATCAATATTGTAACAATCTTTGTCCGATAACGCAGTAATATTGTTATCGACCGATAATGTAAAACTTTTCGGCATATAATGTATGCCTTATTAATGCGATTTCCCATAGGAGTATTTGTTCGGTATAATAAAATAAATATCACATCATCTTGAGGGTGCCAGTGGATATTATCATTATCAACCCGAGGATGTAAAGTCGCCCGAGGCTATAACCGAGGATGACATTATCATTTAGAGGGTTGATAATATCCACTGGTATCCTCCAGAGGATGTGATATTTATTTCATTATACCGAAGAAATACTCCTATGGGACATCGCATTAATAAGACAGGTCTTTAGCGGGATGATATGTTGCGCTATCACCCGCTATAAGGCGTTGAGGGTGATAGCGCGAAATATCAACCCGGCAGGGTATGGGGATTTTACATGGAGTTTTTACAGTGAGGTATAATAATTACATAGTACCAACCGTTCTTGTTTAACCAAACAATTACTATTGTAACGGTAAGGCGTTTGGTATTACAGCTAGTGACGTCACAGTTGCTACAGGCGGAGAAAGGGTTGAAAATGTATCTAGGTTTCCATATTGGTTACGATATACTAGCATAGCGCTCCTTAGATTCCCGCCAAAACAAATGTGCAATATCAAAGTTATCGGCAATTTCAGTGACCTCCGGGAATTGGTGAAAGTGGTTTTCGTAAACTAACCATCCAGCGGATCCGAATGAGAGGTGACAAGGAGAATATCAACGTAGAATTCCCTTCGCAATCATGCCGAAACAAATTATGATCAATAACTTCAAAGAAGCGAGAAAAATATAATTTCTCATGTAGATTGGAAGCCAATGAAAGGTACGCTCTAAATTGTTAGCTTCAAATAATGAACTGATAGTTATGATCATGATCAGGACATTTAAAAGACTGAGACAATGATGCCTGGGGAGAAGCCCGATGAAAAAGGCATACCTGGGCCATATGATTGGGATGATCTTCTTTCTGGGTAACTGCGACTCTGGAGACCGTCGAATTTGGTGACCTCCACCAAAAATGAGATATAGGGTCCTATAGAAACCACAGCATCCGAACGCAATGGCATCGTAGGTCCGCACTGTATTGCAAACAAGGACTTGAAAATACAATGAAGGAGACAAAAAAACAAACAGAAAGGGTGGTGAAGACAGGTTTACCGACTTGGAACGGTCAGTAGGCAATAAGGCCTACTGGTTAGCTTGAATCGATTTTATATGCGCACAATCCTCGCTATTGTCCTGTCTTCAGCGCCCAAATAGACAAGACAGTGTAAACAAAACTACATCCAACAATGAAAGACAAAAAAACAACAGAAAGGGTGGTGAAAACTGATATTACTGGTTCGAACACAACCGAAGACCCCGACTTTAGGGTTCGTTGCTGGCTGTCGAGCAAACCCAATTTTGGGGGTCCCGAAAACTGTCGCCGACACCTCCCCGTCCCAAACTATAAGTGTGTACGCCTCTAGCCTGGGATGCCTACGCACAGGCGGCGTACACAAACACGAGAGAGTCGGGCCCAAGACCAAACGCTTTTCTTTCGAAAGGGACTCAATATTGGGAGGGTTAGTACTAGCTGTTCTCATTTAAAAAAGATATATGAATTTGTATTCTTAATTTGAATTTATATTCAACGATACTGTCTACTGATTTTAATTTTAATTTGACAGCTATCCGTGACTGGCTTTACTGCTATTAAGTTTTAATCAAAGTTGAAAAATAAAACATCAATAAATGAGCATCTTTAATAATTTGAACACGTATTTACGTTATTTAAAGATGTGTACAATTTATATTTATCAATTTTCACGCACGTAGTATGCACTCGTCTGACCGTTACTGTTGAATGTGGCGTGGTTAATTTTAATCTTTTCGACCGTTCCTGTTGATTTTGTTAGCGAGGGGTTATTTAAAATTACATAAATATGCAAATAGTAATATATTTTGTAATATGATTACTGGGCTTCTTTTGGAATGTGCATAATTTGCACAAGTCTGTATTATGTCATCATATTAAATAAAAACTGCGCACTTAATTGTTTGCATATAACCTTGAAATTTTGAAGTAAACATGAACTGACTTGATATAGGATTTCAGAAAGTAAAGTGTACACAAGGAAAGAGAAGCTCGTCAAATGTATATGTTTTTACCTACACTGTATTAAAGGGACACATGGCAATCTTTGATTTTTTGAAAACTCGCGGCGTCCCGTTAGTTTTTCTAAATAACATGCATTATTTCAATCATTAATAATAATTATAAGAATAGTATAAACCAAATTGTTTTTGTATATTACTGACTTTTGATGATACTGCACCAATAATATATTTCAACATTTGGTAAAATAACATAGAAAATTGAAAACACAGCATTTTTATTTAATGATATGCAAGCCAGTTTAAAGTGACCTGCAAGTGAACGGTTTACCGACCAAAATGCTATGTACACACAAGCATTTATTCACGTTCTACAACATGCTGATGTCAGACGCATAAAATATTTCCATGAAAGTGGATTTTCGTTGCCGGGCGTTTGCAACCCACGATATGGGCGTGCACCCAAAGGTAAACGGGCGATTGAAGTATTCAGCCATGCGAAAACGCGGAACATTACTTTGAACCTTATGATCGGATTTGATGGTGTGTCATATGCAAACATACTTCCGGGCCCAGTAATATGGATACATTTATGGAATTCTTTTTTTCAAGCAATAAACAGTAGGAACGCCAGCCCTATGGCGTAGGAATATTTATCAAACAAGGTCACGTGATAAAATCGATAACAAAATGACATTATTGGGAAAATTGTCACTGGTCAGATTTATACACCTCTTATCTATAAACTGTGATTATGACAAAACACAATCACAGATCGTTGTCAAAGTAATAATATTCACAAACTACATTGTTCGAACATAATTGGTGTACACTTCGTGGAATTCCCATTAATAGTGAAAGGTATATTTCCAAGGGATGAATTTAGGTTGTTTTAAGTTTAAATTGCCAACAATGCGCTTTTAAATCAAAATCGATTTATTTCGTCATTTTAGAAGCGAGAATAAAAACAAATGCATGTACGCATAGATAAATCTTTCTCTGTCCATATGCAAAGTTTTAATGAAATCGGAGACAAGTAATTTTTTTCCCAAAATTAACTAACATGACCCACGGACTCAAAGGACGGCATAACGCATATACATTTACAGACGCGACTGGGTACACAAAAAATGAAATAATTCCATTATTTCAATACATATATTTCAAATGTATGTATCCATGCATTCCAGATTAAATTTCTGATCTATACATGCTTTTGGTTTATGCCGGAGTGCTCGGAATAGGTTTTAACAAACCAAATTGCAACGGTACGTCGGAAAGGAAATGAGGATGGTGAAAATATATATTGCAGTGCTAATTTTCTGAATCCGAAAAAATTGCAAAAAAATGAAGTTTTAACAACGAGAATGAATTTTTTTTTTTGAAAGTGTTCATTGACATGTCTACTATTAAAAACCAAAATTTAAAGTCAATCAGAAAAAAGTACTTTTTTTCCCCCAAAATTAACAAAGTACACCGTGTTCGCTAAAATATGAACAATCGCCTTTCGAAGTTAATGTACACGCGGGATATAAAACCATGAAATTGTGAAATCCTTTTTAAGAGATACATTGATTTCAACATTGTTCTGTATTTAATGAATTATTAGAGTAGAATGTTCGCAGTTTTTTCAAGGACACCATTACGGTAGTATCCCTGCAACCCCGCCCTTCATGACACCCCCACCACCCTCTATACCGTATTGATTAAGTTGTATATAGCTGCGAATGCGCAGTTTTAATCAAATTCGATTTATTCATTATTTTAGAACAGAAAAAAGCATGTACGCGTAAATACATTTTTCCTCTGTAGATATGTAAAATATAAGTCCCCCCCCCCCCCCCCCCCCCCCCCCCCCCCGTATGTGTCTATGTATTTTACACTAAATTTTTGATCTATACATGCTTTGGTTTAATGTCAGAGTGCCCAATTTATTTTACAATGTTGCAACGGTATATCGGAAAATGAAATCATGATACGTTGCAGAGTTATTTTCGAAATCAGAAAAAGCGATAAACTAATATAAGTTTAACAGGCAGAAAGAAGTATATTCTTTTAACTGTTCGTTTGAAACTGAGGGGGCGACTCGAGTAAATGACTGACGAGTAACAGACATGCTATACTGTCAGTAACAAACATAAACATGTGGACATGAAATTGTGTCAATGGTTTGTGGTGTTGTGAAACACTGTACGCGTGAATCCGAAAAGTGCGGGTCTGTTATCTTTATAGGGCATATATAGTTATATTATAACATGTGTGTTGTACCATATGCTTATCCTTGTTTATAAATGTTTGATAATGGATGTCAGCAGGAACTTGACTTTTGACCTAAAAATCAAACGGATCATCCTCTTTCCACTGTCCACCAATGAAGTTTTATGAAATTTGCTTTAGTAAAAGGAAAAACTGTGTGGGCAATACTTTTCATTTTCCGGTCATGGTAACGGACCTTTCAACTACTGACTTCAAAATAAACAGGGATTATTCACCAAAGGCAGTCAAAGTATGACGTTTTATGAAATTAGCTTTAGAGAAAGTAAAAAAGAGTTTCATTACGGACATTATCCGGTCTGTGACCTTGACCGTTGACCCACTCACAATCAAAAGTATCACCCTCTCGCCAGAAGCAATCCATCCATTAAGTTCATGATATTTGACTTACAGTTTACAACATTTTACATTATCATGTTACGGTGACAATGATCTTTGACCTAATGACATCAAAATCAAAAGGCATCATTCTCTCACCAAATGCACTCAAACCATGAATTTGATGAGATTTGCTTCTGGGGAAGTGCACAGTGCAGACAAGGGTTTTCATGATCATTATTGGGTCACGGCGCACTTGACCTTCAATATTTGATATGCATATACTGAAGCTTCTTACAAAGTTTCGTAAAAATCCACCAAATAGCGCAGACAAGATTTGTGACGGACGAACGGAAGACTTTGTGGTGGAAGACATATTTATAAGGACAATATTTTAGTTCATATGTATACTTTATTAAGCAAATAATTAAGCGAACATAAACTTCAGCATTGACTCTGGCCAGTGGTGTACATGGAGTCTTCTTCCACATGACGTGCAGCCTGAAAGAAAATAAAAAGTAAAAATAAGTCGCGTACAGTATTCAATTTGAATCAGGTGTTGCTAGGGAGAGCTAGGGCATGTTAGGGGGAATGGGACAGTTTGACACAATGGCTAGCAGGATACATCGAAGTAAACCAGTAGCGCCAGTAAGACTTGAATCCGTGTTCACTGGATTCAAAGCCGATATGCTATAAACGTCCCTTGACCAAAACTGAGTAAATGGCACATCAAATAAAGGGTCAATACATATTATATTGTGTATCATACGAGTATATGATTGACCTGACATGATTACAGAACAATTTTAATGTATTTTTCACCCATCAGTACTACAGCAAGAATCTATTATAAGGAAAGTTAAATCTGACAGATGGTGCAATGCTCTATAAGGCATTTTTACTAGAAGGGGAATAAAATACAACTCTTGCCAAAAATCTAAAATTGTTAAATTTTACACGTTTTGTTGATAGACTATTTTACTTTAATGACTTAGTAAGGTCATTTTACATAGGGAGAAAACATTAATATACAACTATTTATTTTTTATCTCAAAACCTGGTGATGCCGCTAGTTTTAGTAATAAAACACGATTAAATAGGGCAGTTGAGAAGACACTTTTGTAGATGTGTGGTCTGTTCTGATGTGAAAATGTGTAAAACAGACACAAGATTGAAAAATTTGCTCTGTGTCCCTTTAATAAATTGGGGACCCATCACATAGACCATAATAATATTGTAATTAGTTCATGTTAAAGGGACGCACGGCACTCTTGAAGTATTTATCAAGCATTAACATTAGCATCTCCATTTGTTAACCTGGTAACATTTTAAATTTAAACCTGCTTGCATTAAAAATTAAATAAAAGTGTTTCATTTTGTCTTCGTTATTCTATCAAATACTTAACTATATTATAGGTGCACTGTTATCAACAGTTCTGAACTATTCTAATAAATACTATTAATGATCCCTTATGCAAATTATGCAGAAAAATTGACCGAAACTCCAGAAGTTTAAAAAAATAAAGATTGCCTAGTGTCCCTTTAACACAACTTGTTTTCGCATGTATCCAGTACATGTAGTTTACACGAGCTCATATGACAATCACGCTGCATTATCACCGAAAACATTTTTTACTGTAACTTTGAACAGCACCGTGCAAGCATTTTTTAAAAGGGCTCCCACCTCAAAATGATCCAATGGCATTTAACTCGGCTTGACATTCTGAAGTCGTCAGTATCAATTCACTTAGAATTGCTTAAGGGCACGGTTCACATTTGAGGCCTCTCTGAAAAACAACATCAATCCAATGTCAATGATCAAACAGACAGAGTTTATCCTTTGTTATACATAATGTAACATATTTATAAAGGAAAACTCAAAACTCTACTAACTGTCATAGATATATATGTACACATATGTGTATGTAGATCTATGTTACTGTACATAAATATTAATCTGACATGTCAATGGCTGTTTACATTATTTCGATGGTAGTTGTATCGAGTATGTATTCACGAATGTGCGAGAAACTGGAGAGGGGAAATGGGGATAACATAACGATAAAGAGACACGCTAACAATTTACATTCATGAATCTGAGGGGTGGGGGTGGAGGGTTTCTAGTTTCCTTACCCCCTCCTTGTTTTCGGTATTCAAGCTCCATCTACCCACCCCCATCCTCCCAAAATCAACCGTACTTGGGTGGGCGGGGTGCGGGGGACATTGATAGCATTTCTACTAGTAATTGTTTTATTCCACGAAACGTTCTACAGTTTACAGTACATCCAGTTACTGGAAAGATCGGAGTACACGAAAAATATAAACTTTCTATTATACAGTATACGCCACTTTTTTAGGCACTATATTTGGCTTATGTCTAAATATGTACGATCTAAAAGTGGTGTGTACTGTTTATTAACAAACACATTTTAATGATAAAACAAATACCTTGATCATGGACCTCTAGCAGCAGACAGTAATCCCAAATCCAATTTGACCAACATGTCAATTTCACGTGTCAAGTTATGTCACGGTGACCTGTCAGTCACCAACACTGCATCGTGTTGACACATAATGAGACGTTATTTCGTCCGGTAAGGTATTAGTTTTTACATAATCTACGGTATGAAACACTGTACGCGTGTTGTTAGACTCCTTAGGTACCCGTAGTGCTCGCCGAGGTAGCGAGCCCAATTTCGGGTGTAAAAAAATGGCGTCTGTTTTAATTGAAAATTCGTAAAATAGTCCGTAAAATACAAAGAAATAGTCCATGTTCGCGGAGTTAAAATGCGAACAGAACTGATATGTTATAGGTCCGTGGCGTTTCTACTGAAATGCTACCACAAACGACGGCAACTTCGCGCTGAAACCTGGGGATATTGTTGTTTTGGATAATTGTCCAATTCACCACGGGCGAGCTGAAGTTATAATCAATCAACTGTTGGCTAACCATGGAATCGAATACGTATTTTTACCAACGTATTCGCCGCATCTTAATCCTGTGGAATTATGCTTTCAGCATGTAAAGACCGCCTTCAAGAGTAACCATGACATTCGGCGTCTGGCGAAGGATAATCTTGAATATTCTACCATGCATGTTATAAACCACATAACAGCAAACGACTGTCAAGGTTATTTCAAACACGTTCGATACTTGCAGTGTCAATAACTTAACCACGGAACCATGGACTTGTCTTATCGTACTAAGTGACACCAGAAAAGTACATTATGTTTATTTGTAGAGAAACTAGCAGTTACCCACAAATGAAAGTACTATGATACAATGAGATATGAAAACTCTATAAATTGTAGTTTTATTTAATGTATGCAAGCAGGTTTATAGTTAAATTGATACCCAATAAAGCAAGAAGATAATTTCAATATTTGAAAGATTTTGGATATCTGCAGGTCGCTTTAAAACGTGTTGTGGGGCCAAACAGTAAGTGCAACGAAACTGAGCTGATATACATTCATGCACATAGTCCAAGGTCACGCACTCTTGCATTCAAATGGTACTGTTATTCTCCATGTGTGGTACAGTTTTATGCTTTTTAAAAACAGCGCGGCTTAAATCAGTCCTGAAATAGAAATATTGGATCTTTGTCATCTAGCTTGCATAAGCAAGAAACTCTGCTAAATGCTGAAATAAAGTGCGCAAGCACGCACTAATATATATATTTATCACATGGAACTGCTTGTATTCCGTTTAATATACCCATTACGTATTTCCTTGTATTAACCATGTGTAATACAAGGCGACCGAATCAAGTGTGTCCCGGAACACCCGTTTAGTCCGTGGAGTCCGTGGATATAGCACTGAATCGGCGATGTTGTGAGGGTAACAGTCCGCCGTATGTAGATTCACCACAAGCAATAATGTGTCGCCGGAGGCTCGCTTAATAACACATTCCTGAACTCGTTTAATAAAATTTTATATGAAATGACAACTCATGTCAGATTCTCTATATATATACATGACAATCATGCATGGATACTAGTAAGACTCGATTTTGCTTCACAATGCATTCAAAAATAAAGGATCTAATGATCAGGCCTTCCTTAAAAAATATTTGTTTGCCGTTTCCTGACCCAGTATTTCATAAATGGGTAGGTAGCTAGGTGATTTTTTGTAGGTAGGGAAACTACAAACCAACCATTTTTATGGTCGAGCTCATGTATTGTGTTGCAGTGCCTTTACACCAAGCTTCCTATACAGACGCGAAGTTTGAATTAAAGAGGGTACATCAGGCTCTGGCCTTGAATTTACCAACCATTCTTGAGAATATTCTTAAGACTTAAAGGGACACATGGCAATCTTGATATTTTTTTTGAAAGCTCACGGCCGGCGTCCCGTTAGTTTTTCTCACTTGCATTCTTGTAATCATTAATATTAATTGTTAGAATAGTTCAAAGCAAATTGTTTTTAAATATTATTGACTTCTGATAATATTGCACCAATAATATATTTAAAACATGTGTAGAATAATGAAGGAAATGGAATTATCATTTTTTTTATTTAATTATATGCAAGCAGTTTTAAAGTAAAAATGATACAGGATTAATAAATGCATGTACTAATTGTAATGCCCGATATAAAACTCAAAATTGCCATGTGTCCCTTTAAGCTCAAGTATGCAAATTTCAAGAAATTTACAGACTAAACGTTCATAACAAGTTGCTATGTATAATCTTTAAGATAGATCTACATAGCAGCTTCTTACTAGTACGATTGTTTATCTTTGAAGGTCATGGAAATATTTGTGAATGAATGTACAGTACTTGAGCTAAAGTCTAAGTATAACGATGAATGGTTCCGGCTGAACTCAAAAGTCGAGTTAGTGTTTTACAGGTGCTCGACAGTTGCATTATATCATTTTGTTGATATGATGTAACTATTGTTCCAGGATACTATGTTGTGTTAATTATATGATATGTATTTTCATTACAATTTAGACTATACACTTAACGAAACTTCTAACGCTACCTTTAGTTATTTTAGGATTTCTTAAAGTCTGCTTTTTTGATTTTCTTTAAATTTGAAAAGGTAACGCTCCTATATACGATACATATTTCCACAAAATTTGAAGAAAAAAAAAAGATCTGTTTTTGAGATACAGCCCATCAAGTGAGATAACCTCAAATTCAAAAGTCGCAAAATGCGGAAATTTTGCCAATCGCGTAATTGTATCATGTTGATGTTCATGGCGTTGATGCTTCTACATGTATGTAGCGTTTATCCTTAATTTAATTCACCTCTGTATTACACCTGTATTAGAAGAATGGACAACTATTTAAAATAATGATTTGCGTGCAATGTACAGTGTCATCACGCATCTTGAATCACGGATTATTCGTCGGATTATTTGCTTGTGAAAACAGCGCGATGGTTCAAAATCAAAGCATGCTGCACGTGGAACTTGAGCTTCCGAGTTTTAAAACGGCTTAAGAAATGGTTGTTTTATAATTCCCTAATAGAAGGAGATTAGCAAGTGAATCATACGTACAAGAAAAAATGGTAAGACTATCTACTGAGCAAAGGGCACGCGTTGTTGGTTTGATAGAGGGAGGTGCGACTATAGGTAGGTCAGTAAAACATCTCTTTTATTCCTTGATAAGATATTTATTTATTTGTCCACAAACCATTTTACGACGAAACTTGTTTCGTGAATTCTATCCCTGGTCATTTGATTTCAGGTTGCCGCAATAATGAATGTCCACAGAATCAGTGTCATACGCTTGATGATCAAGTATCGTCAAACAGGATCAGTCCGAGACCGACTCAGGCAGCCACGTGGTCGCGTCACAACCAGACAACAAGATAACAATATCGTTAATCAGCACCTACGTAACAGGAATCGACGAGCTACGGATACGTCAAGGGCGACCATAGGATCACACGGCCGACCTATCAGTGCTGCGACTGTGCGCCACAGATTACAGACGCAATAGACTTCAATGGGCGCGTCGGCACGTGCGGTTTACGAGAGCCGACTGGGCATCAATCCTGTTCACGGATGAATCAAGGTTTAATTTATTCGACAAAGACGGCCGTCATCGTGTGCACAGAAGACGGAATGAACGTTTTAGGGACAACTGTGTCATTGAGAGGAACAGATCTGGTGGCGGTTCAGTAATGATTTGGGGTGGCTTAAATGAATACCAAAACCGCGGGTGTAATGATAAATGGTAACTTAAACGCAGCACGATATCAAAATGAAATCCTGATCCCTGTGTGTATTCCACATCTACAGACTAACCGTCGAATGCGTTTGATGCAGGATGGAGCGCCATGCCATACAGCGCGAGCCACGCAAGCTACTCTTCGTGCACATAGAATTAACGTGCTGCCTTGGCCATCTTGTTCCCCGGACCTCAATCCGATTGAACACATTTGGGATGTTATTGGTAGGGCTGTGCGGGCCAGGAGGCCTATCAATCTGAGACAACTAGGGAAGTTTGTACTAGAAGAGTGGAATCGTGTGCCACATCGCGTCTGTAGCGATTATGTTTTGTCCATGCGTAGTCCCTGCAGAGCTGTGATTGCTTCTAATATTTATTATGGTGGCCACACCAGGTAATAGGACTTTGTTATATTAGGATTTTACCTACAGAACAGACTGATGCTAGACTGATGGAGACTGTTAAGTTAACAAAACATAAAATGTGATTCAAATTGTATTTTTATTGTTTTAAGTGAAATGAAATATCAAAAACTTTATCTATTTTCTTATGCTATTTGTTTTCAATAATCCAGTGTTGATCTAAACACGTCACTGGTGTCGCAATTAAGTTTGAACAGTTTACATATTAAATGTATTGTTTTGTCTTATTAGAGTGTTGATATTGTTATACATGTTGTTGTAATTCTGAATCCAAGTAAAAGCACAGAGGTGAAGGAAAACATTTCAATATTTAATTATGACTCAAAACGGCATTGCGCCGATACAAATGTGCGATTGGTAAATTTTCCGATATTTGCGACTTTCGGTATAGGGGGTTATCTCACTTGATAGGTTGTATTTCAAAAACACTTTAATGATTTGTTCTCAAATTTTGATGACATATTTTAGACATATTTGCACATTACTGTAGAAAAATTCATGCATATCCACTGAGAATATTTCGAGAAAATAAACAATAACTAAAGGTAGCGTTAGAAGTTTGGTTAAGTGTATATCTTGATCTCTTGTGGTATAGAGGCAGACCACAACATTTTTCCTGGATAGGGCTAGTTCCTGGATAGGTCTAGTACTGTATACCTCCCGCCATCCATATAATTACTTGACAAGTCCTATAAGGCCAAAATAAATAAAATGTTTTGTTTCCTGTAACGGGTTGAATTTATAAACAAAATGGTAACTTAAAGTAGATAGTCATTTTTTTTAATTCGGTCAACAACACAAGCTTTCAGAACAGTTTATGATCGCTCTAGTATTAATTTACTATCGCAATACGTATATATTTTGTGGTGAGAACAGTAAAAAGTTGTTGGGTCGGGGCTGAAAACAGCGGGTCAGTCGGCTTACAGGAAACAAAACACTTTTTTGTTTAGGCCTTAGGAATAACCGGAAATATTATTCTGTAGGAAACTTTAGAACTAGCAATTTTTAGTGGCAAATGAAATATTCCTATGGATGGCAGACGAGATTAACACAATATACCAGCTACTCATATGGACGGATGGCCAACGAACTACATGTACATGCTCGCTCCACATACTAGTATGTGGCGGGACACAACTTTGGGGTAAAATGAATTGCAATTTCAAAACGAAAGTTTTGTTTTTTTCACTCAATGAACTAAAACAATTTCTTTTTGTGCAAGGTCGAGAATACGTAATAACCAAATGTAACTAGTTTCAAGTACCTGCATTTTCACTTACAATACGCAAAACAAGCAAAATTAAACACTAAAATGATTTATAGAAGGTTATCCAAAACATAAAGCTTGACTGGCACTGGCACTGTTTCAATCTTCATGTAGAATCTACATGCAGTTATTTTTTATTAGTATGAAAAGTGATCTTTGTCACAAACTACCGTCCCTATTTAAAGTAAATTTTATAACTAGAGGTCAAACATGGCCTGTATCATTTGAAGTGATTCCTACACACAACCACACACAAACGGTCATGCATGTTTTGATCGCGTCTGATGAAATAAGAATTCCATGTTTCAATTCCATGAAATATTAATTCTGATCTGGAACCATAGGAAACACAGAGTACTCTTCTGGGGGTGGGGGTAGATTTTCCTCTTGTGGGGGTGGTGGGGGTGGCGAAGCTACGGCACCAGCACTGTGACGATTTGGTGTATAATACGGCAGTTGCTGCATAGCTATGCCTTGGGGTGGTGTATAGTTTGGCAACACCGCTGGAAAATAATTCCAAGCATATCCCCCCGTGTATGGATTCATTGGATTGTAGTGCTGGCTTTGCATTTGAAACTGTTCAGTTTGTTGACCACTCATCAACTGTATACCTTGTCTCTCCAGTTGCTTGACAACACTGTTTTTTGTTTTTTTCAAAATCGCCTTTTCTTCATACGACTTTATTATGGTTTGAAATATATCCGACTCCATTTCCAATAAGGATTTTGTGGTTTTTTTGCTAGCATAGTATTTTTTAATGATGTAACTGTCTGCTAAAAAAACTCCTTCTTTGGGGCGTCTTTTTTCAGTTAGATATTTTGTAGGATTGGTACGAATTAAAATGTCATGCACCCTGGCCTCGAAAGATTGCACGACATCATTCGAGATCTTCTCCTTAGCTTTTAATTCTGATTGAATAACTTTGCATTCTCCTTCTAATTTTTGTTTTTTCTTTGCAAGTTCTTGCAATTCTTTCTTTTCTACTGGGTGGCGATCCACTTGGCCGCACACCGATGCCGACTCGCATTCATCCATGTGGCAACTGAAACGATATTACAATAAAAAGCATTAATTAAATTGAATTGGGGTTTTACGGCGCACCAACACAAGAAAGGTTATATGGCACAAAACAGGGATGAACATGCAAGGCTCATCCTCCATTTACATGTAGATAAAATATGGAGAATGGGCCTAGAACCTTCTAATCTGCAGAACTGCAGAGTTGCTGCAAATTATATTGTAGACACTCCATTTACGATGGAGCCATGTTTTGACATTTAGTTTCCACATTTGCATATGCGGTGTCGTGAAGAAAACCTTGAATGAGCGTGATAAAAAACATGAGCGTGATAAAAAATATGGCAAAATGAACATGAAGGGGAGTCCTTCGTCTCTGCCTCTAGCGGGATTTGCAGGGGTTGTATTCTACGCCGGCAACCACACGGGGGATTAATTAAATTGTTCACTCTATGTATAAAACAAGTGAACATGAACACGCTGCAGCGATGTAGAGAAACGGATGAATTGTGAAACTCGGTATCAATAAGCAAATATACATTACATTAGCGTTTCCGTTGAACAATTCATTATTTGTCCATCAATATATATTTCTCTGTTTGAGGCATTAACAACAAATTGAAAAAGGAACATTGGTAAGTGTAAATTAAGAAGTACGTCCCTTTGGTGGAATCCCATTAAAAGTGCACTTCAAAAGAAAATAATTACTAATAGAACTCAAAACCTACTAAATATTTTTACAGTACCTTTCAGTTAATATGTTTACACTTTTATCTAGGCAGTGCTATACTTGAATAATAAATACAAACTTGATAGTTAGTGTGTATTGATCCATACTCAGCTTATGTCATTCTAAAGGTCATGTGTTTATTAACACATTCACATCTTATGTCATTCTGAAGGTCATGTGTTTATTGACAAATTCAGTAACATAACAAGTTTGTATTTATAATTGAAGGGTAGCACTGCCTAGATAAATGTGTTATCCTACAAGTATTAATCGGGAATTTTCATGTAAATATATTATGATTATATGAGTTCTATATTGTTTGCTATTCAAATACAATCTCAATGGGACTACACAAATGCGGTTTAAAAATATTGGGTAAACAAATGCAATTTCTTCAAAAGATTTCATTTATTATGTTGTTTTTTTAATTATAAAAACATGTTAATGCTTAGAGGTTATTAGTAGAATCGTCTTTTTGTATAATATTTAAGCATTGAAGCCATTTCATTATTCATTATTCTGTATGCAAATCCATACAGCAATAATTTGCAAGTCAACCATTCTCCACAAACACAAACATTAAAATATTAATATCATTTTTTCTGATACGGTTTTACAATAGGCTGGTTTTATAATAGGCCCGTATTAAAGATGCACGGCATTTTGAAGTATGAATTAGCACCTCCGAGTTATTAATCCATTAATCAGAAGTCAATTTTGGGGCCGAAATTCGCCCCTCCCCTAAAAGAATATATTTCTCCACTTTTGTGCCTCTTAAAAAAAAAAAGAAGAAGACAATTTTAAACTCCAATACAGGACGTTAACATACTTTTTGTAATTAATGAGTTTTAATAAAATATCAAGATTGACGAGTGTCCCTGTGCTTTTAAATATATGATTGATGCATTTGTAGCCTATATAAATCAACAATGAGTAATAAGCAAAACAAATTTACCTTGAACTATTCAAATAATTATTTTTATTGACCTTCATGTATGCCAGTAGTGTAGAATATGCAAGTCATATTGACATTTGTTTCATCAACTCAATATTTAAAAAAATAATACGGCGCGCAAAATATTTCATGAACTAGGCCTAACAGGTGTCCAGATCTATTATTTATACATACCTATTTTTCGTATGGCCCAGGCGTAAATGACATCTGGTGCAGATGCTCTTACTCGTGTATGAATACACTGTGGGTACAGGATTATATTCTTTCCACAAGTCTTCGTATTTCTTTTGCAATTCCGAATATTCCAATTCTTTCGAGTGTAATTCACGTTTTTTTATTTCAATATCCAACTTAATTGGACTTGTATAATTAGATTGACGATACTCCATAGGGTCAAACTCGAATAATGAGCGTTTGCTGGAAAGCCGATAATCCGAGCCTAAAATTCTTTTCTTTTCTTTTTTTTTTGCGGCTTTATAGGGTCAGAGGAACTCCTATAGTGAAAACCGGGGGAATTACTAAAAACGCACAGTCAACGATGTTTGCGATGTCGTGCCGAATTTTTAAGATAATTTAGCTCAACAGATCGATCAATTAATGTTTATTATACCAAGTTGCAATGATAAAACTGCACCTTTATCGATGGTAGTGACACAATAAAACAATTATGTTTTGAAGTATACTTTTATTTACTATATCCGCCATATAGGCGAACTGCCTTCTTGCACTCTAATATTTATCTTTGGCGTTGCACATTTGAAGGCAAGAGTTGCGATTTTAATGAATCTGTGGTAGTTCCTTTGCGTTAGGTCTAAATATGTGTTTTCATCATCGAGAAAACTGATGCGCATTAAAGAAAATCTTGATAGTCGTGGAGTTTCTTCACTTAG
The DNA here is from genome assembly GCA_037043455.1 of Cyrtodaria siliqua. Classification (NCBI taxonomy): domain Eukaryota; kingdom Metazoa; phylum Mollusca; class Bivalvia; order Adapedonta; family Hiatellidae; genus Cyrtodaria; species Cyrtodaria siliqua. The sequence continues at coordinate 63,633 of JAWPHD010006814.1, forward strand.
AAAATCGACGAAAACATAGTATCCCATAGCATACAACTTATGATATTCTATGTCTATCAGTGCACACCGCTCCAATCCATGGTAATCATATTTGGCTTTTATATCTATGTTTTCCCCGATACCCATTAATTCTTTTGAGCAATAGGCAGGTCATTTTAGCCTTAAATATAGCCTAAGGTAAAAGAAATTGGCACAGAAATTATTTTTACTGATCCTGGTTCGAAACAATATACAAAAAAATATAGCCTCATCTCAAATCACGTGCTAAATATGATTTTTTTGGGGTAAAAAGTCAAAAAAATGAAGAAAATCACTATTTTCTGGAATAAATTTATATCCATTCAGAATATTAGTAAAACATGTATTTATATGTGAAATGTTATTGTTAATATTACATAATATTAAGTTCAAATGGAAAAAAAGTATAATTGTATATCAAAACCTGTTTTTGGGTCCAAAAAAGTTAAAAATAAAATAAAAAAAATATGTTTTTTGAATGGTTTTAGAATAAAATTAATAAAAATAGCATAAATTCAAATAAATTGTCACTGACATTATTTTAACTGATTATGGTTCCCAAAGATATAGAAAACAATATGTCCAAAATCCTCATCTGAAATCACATTCTAAATATAATATTTTTTGGGTAGAAAATTGTAAAAATGAAGAAAAATCGCTGTTTTTGGGTATACACAAAGTATAAATTCAAAATCTTTTTTTCTTTTAATCAATTTCCTTACTAACTAAATAATACTTGTTCAAGTCGTTTCTGCATATATATATAATTATGTTAAGATGTTAAGTCAAGCAACACTTCATGTGTAATCAGTAGACTTCAAAATATAATCTTAGTTGTCATAGACATAGAAGGTTAGGTATGTTGATTTATATTGTCTTCTTATCAGTTTGTATTTTACATGTAGCCAACGGAACTCACTTTAATCACTATCTATTTCGGGTCGTGCCGAATTCTCACAACTTACTCTTCATGCTGTACTGCAGTCTATTCCCATTTTCGTACAACTACAGCTGGTCGTTTTGCATCCTGTTTTGCACGAGCATCTTATCACCTTCAGAAGGAATTCTGGGGCAGGTGATTTGTCCATTTTAAGCGGCTTCATGGAGTTATCTTGTATTTCCCAGCCCCATTCAACCGGTATTAACCCATCTTCATTACCTTTCCAGTCCTGTATTTGATAAAATACCCGTAGACTGTTATACTTTGCAGCCCCTGATGAAAGGGGTAACATTTTGGGGTCTACAAAACTTGTGCTTTTGGCAACCTTTTCGACGAATTTATGAACACGTAGTTTGTCCAGTCCTTCTCGCGAATTACTCTTATATAGACATAGTAATGCAGTCTCTCCCGATGCAATAATGTTCTCTTTAGATACTTCGCTTGGTGTTTTGTTGAACATATCTGCAGCCAGACGAAATTCAGCGCTGTTTTCATACGTTTTCAGAACAGTACCCTTCCCAAGTCGATATATCCTTGATGTTATGTCGCAGCCAAGAATTGCATGAAGAAACAGTATATTAGAGCATATTTCTTCACCCAATCTACGTTTTGTGTCTTGAATGTTCCATACTGTGCTTTTCGTGGGTGTTGGTCTTGGTAAAAAAACCATATTATATGAATCAAGTGCCGTATAGTAACACAGCAGTATCAACAGATCTGTATCATCTCCAACGAATGACGTCTGCGTTGTTAAGGAGTAGGTCACAGCTGTCTTTACCATAAGAAGATCCGCATCGCCTGAAGAGTGTACAGTTTCAATACCCGCTTTTTGCAACTTATCACTTAGAAGATTAATAAATCTTTGTTTGTTTTTCTTGTTTGTGAGAAACTTAATTTTCTTTCCTCTCATGATCATTGTCTCAGTAAATTTAACTTCCGTCCCAACGCAACCCCATGTTCGCCTCAGATGTGTTGTGTCTTTAGTACTTGGAACATTGTCATATCCATCAAATACCACAGTCGCTTTTCCATACTTCTTTGTAACATGCTCCACATACACATCACATATTTGACCATAGCTGTTAGATTTTGGCCAAGGAATCTTTTGCAAAAGGCAACCGCCATCAGGTATATTTCATTTCACCAGTGGGTCTTTCACTCTGTGGTTTTACTTTATCTCGTATAGCTTCTGCCAATGCTGGCTTATCAGCCTCTCTCAGCAAGTGCGGGGTTTCAAATATTGCTGGAGGGTAAGTGCATAACTCATAAGAGAATAGCGAATCCAGTTCGTCTTCTGGGAGTGATCTCCTTGCCGCAGAAACAAGCCGTTGAAATAATAGTTGCGAGTCTACCTTGATAACGTCATCGCCTATTTTCAAACCAGCCGTATCTGACATTGTTTTTACCTAATCTTTTCGCTTGAAAGCAAAATCCATAACAGTGCTTCCAGCCATTTTGTCTAGAATCTTCATCCCAACAGCTTTCGCATCATCTACATTGACAGAATCATCAGAAACAACTCCACTTGATATACTTTTTAGCTCAGGATCCTTATTAAAGGGGTTTCTATCACTGAGATATTCTATTAGAATGTTCGTGTCCTTCTTGTCTCTCTGTTGCCGTGCGTTTGAAGTATCTTTATGCTTGTCACTGGTGATGAATTCTGTTCCTGATACTTGTAGCATAGCTTCGTTGATTTCTGAGCAAGCGAGGCGACAAAGTACCCACAGCGTCTTCTGCGTTTCAGTCATTTCCCTTCCTCGTGTTAGCCCTACAGTTGTTTTGAAACTTCTCATGAGCATTTGTTCTATGACTCAGTCAGTCGAGAGTCCTGCCCAAAATCGATCGCTTTTTCTTAGTACATGATACCCTCCATAAAGTACCTGTACACATCAGGACTACTTGTTTCTAATGCTAGCATGTTTGCAAGGTATACGTGTGCCGACTTTGCGTATAAGTTGTGGTCAGATGCTGTGAAATAGGGTAACATATCTAATACTGCCTGTAAATGAAGCTTCCAGTTGCCAGATCGTTCTGACTTAATAAATGTCCTCAATATATCAACCATCTCCATGTATTGAAGCCATAATCTTGATGTGCGACTTTGTTTTAAGTTACTACGGTGCGTATCTACTCTCTCTTTTATGCGCTCTACTACAGCAGATGAACATGCAGATTCAACATCTAACTCACCTGCAAGAACCTGATCAAACACAGTCAAAGCACACTCGATATCATTGTCAATGCCTATTCTTTCATGCCCATATGTTTCTTCAGCAAACAATTCTACTGTCTCGATTAGGTGATTTTCCGTGTCCACAGATACATTAACTTGCTCGTCAGAGGTACTTTCCTTCTTATTTGTTTCCAGTCCAACATTACATGTCTCATCATTTTCCGAACCATCATTGAACTCAGCTCTGTCATTTGTTTCGTCACCTTCAATTTCACCACTTGGTTTGTTCTTACGTATGTCAATATTAAAGACCTCGGCGGCCATTAACAAATACAGGGCCATATCTACAAGGTTGTGGCCTTTATAACCAGTATACACGACTCTTAGAAACAGAAAGGAGAGGACATATATCCTAGGTGTATAATGGTTTATATACTAAAGTTGCACTGGTCAATATGTGTTGCTTCACATTTATAACAACAATCTTAATTAAGTAGCACACGGATCTGTTACTACTTTTAAAATTATGTTTTATTTCAAAATCAAACATATACATACTTGTCATCTATGTAACTGTATAACAAGCTCCATAAAGTGTGTATCAGTTCACTGAATTGGTGTTTACCTCAGTACCAAAACATGTGTTGTCAAAAAGAGCGGCAAACTTTTAAGGGAAGGTACTCTATCAAATCAAACACATTTTAATTAAGGGAGATTATCAGAAATATGTTACCTACAAATCTACTGTTATGACCATACGAAGCAAAAATGCTTTATTGATAAATTTGCTTAGCATAAGTATTTCTGATTTGTTATTACTTTGATGGAGAAGCGTACATTTATACATACTAGGTCTATGTCTATAGAAACGCTTTAAATACACTGTTCTTAAATCTGAATACAAGGGACATATAAACACAAAATGATACTCGTCTTCTACTTCATTTGTAACACAAAGCTAGATCTACTATAAAAAGTTGGATATCTTACTTAATTTAACATTAATACGTAAATATCTTTATAAAATTATGTTCCCAAAAATCGTTGATTTTTTCCTATTTTTCTTAAACTTTCAACCTCAAATTAAGTACACTTTCAATTTAAGTTGTGAATTGTATTTTAGATATCTGATAGAGAACAACATAAATAGTAAAATACAAAAACAAAAATATGATATTTACTCACAGATTTAATTTAAGTATTTTATCTCCAGAAATCGGTGACTTTATTACTTTTTTCACCATTTTATCCCAAAATTGAGAGTCTGTCTATTTATTTGGTCAAATTGATAATACATTCTGATTGTCTTCTCTATTACAAGCATTATTAACTATATAACTGTGTTTTTTATTGTTTAATTATACATTTTTTAAATTATTCCCAAAAAAGGTGATTTCATAGTTTTATTTGACAACAGAATTGTTTCATTTTTTTCCATTCTAGTAGATATGGATATAATGTAAGATTTAAGATGGTAACATACCAAATTTCAAGCAAATTATTTTTTTCTCATATTTTTTCCTTCATTTGTGATCATTTTTTGTTGTCAGCAAAATAGGGGGTATTGGTAGCTCTGAGTTGAATTTATCCTTTTGCTATAGAATAAATCAGATTTTTGTTTTTCAGTCGTGGAATATATATATAAAAGTAGATACTGAGCTAATTTTATTTTCGATCTCCATGTCAATATTGTGTGTACAGTATTTTACATTGAAAATGTCAAAATAACTCCAAAATGGGTGTAATTTAAAGAATTTTTAAGGAAAAATCATTAGAAGCCTGGTGACCTATATATTTTTTCACTTGTTTTGAAAGAAATGTCATAGGACCTTGACATATACAAGTTTTAAAAAAAGCTGATCATTAGAACATAATTTTTTATCTTGAATTAATTTTTCGGTAAAAACAAAAGTGGGTGGGGTACGGTCCATATACGTTTGCTTTTTAAAGTGAAAAGACGAATGAGGACTACAATTGTTTTTGTATGATTTGAAAGATATGTATATATGCAATCGAAAATTAATTGTTGTTTTTCAATAAACGTAGTGTTATGAAAACAATTTTGAAAATGTTCAATGACTATATTTTTCCTCTTTTTAGTGAAATTTTGAAGTTAGAAATATGTGCCTTCTTCAATGACGTCTAGTGGGAAAAAAAGTGTGGTGACCTAGCCTTTTTTTGATAATTTTGAATCTGAATTATACCAAAGAAGCTTTAAATATGAATTAAAAAAAAAAATCTCATCACTACGTCCTTTCCCAGCCAACCTCCTTAAATACCTTTTCCGACCTGTTCCTAACTTCATATAGAGTAAACACAGTGTGCAAAAATAATGAAAATGTGCGAAAATCATCAAATTTGACAGTTCTATAGTGGTAAGAAAAATCTCTCATTTAAGATCACTTAATGCTTTTAAACACGTATTTGACCATGACAATAACACTTTTAGCAAAGTTAAAGACACATTTCCCAGCTGATTGTAGTCGTTGAAAAGTCATGGATAGCATGCTTTTTAACTGCTTACTTCTCGCTGTCTGATTACCACAGAGACATTATATTGAGGCCCTATCACAATTTTTATTTTTCATTTACTATTACCTTAGTTTTTGATATAAGATATATTGTAACTAAAAAAAACACTAGATTGTTTATTATGGGGGAGCATATAGTCGCCACTTTTTCCGTCCGTCCGTATGTGCGTCCGTGCGTCCGTGCGCTTTTTGTCCGGAGCATAACTCAAAAAGTATGCTTGATTAAAGTTCCTGTGAATGATAAGGATAATGAGACGGAGTGCAGTTCATAGGAACCATAACTCTAGCTTCACTACTTTTTTAATTATCTCCCCTTTTTGAAAAATCTTATCCGGAGTATAATAGAGTTCCGTACGGATTAATTTTGAATAAGGAAAGGTCATGAATGAATGAATATAAATACACTAAAAGGAAGCAGAACAGGAAATGTTCAAATCTGACCAGAGTCACGATTTGAACAAACTTGGTAGATGACCATAACCTTAAGATAAATGCAAAATATTAAACCTCTGGCTATTGTAGTTTCAGAGATGAATATTGTTGAAGTGTTTCCCTATATAAGTCTATGTTTAATATGTGACCACTGGGGCGGGTCCAAATTTGACCTCAGGGTCACCATTAGAACAAACTAGTTAGAGGACCATAAGACGATGTTACATGCAAAATATCACAGCTCTATATCTTGTATTTTTGCAGACGATTTTTTAAGATTTGTTAAATGAAACGGATAAGCCCCATTGCGGGGGGTATTTATGACCTCAGGTGCACCATTCGAACAAACATATAATAATGCTTCACATAAACTTGGGGTTGTCCGTGGTCGAATGGTCTCAGACTTGAAATCACATGTCCCTCACCGCTGTGGGTTCTACTCAGGTGCGCGCCCGTGCACGAAAAAATGCCCGGGATTGCACCTGGAGTCTTCCTCCACCAATAAAAAGCTGAAATGTCGCCAAATGACCTTAACTGTTGGTGCATCTATAAAATCCAGTTTAATGAATTCATATAAGATTTGATTGAATTCCGACAAACGGTTTCTGAGAAAAAGTCGTCAGAAGCAAAAGATAACGACGGACGACGGACAGACAACGGACGGACGACGGACAAAGAGTGATTCCAAAACGTCACATTGAGCCTTCGGCTCAGGTGATCAAAAACACTGAGACAACGATTTTTGAATTTTGAAGTCCCGATGAGTTTCTTGCATTTGAGATTTACTAAAAAATGGCAGAGAAGTAATTGATAATAGAGTATATTGTGCTAAAAATACAAAAACTAGTAATTGTTAACACGGGTCTTTTAAAAAAATCCATCTATACATAGTTGTTTTAACATATATACAAGTGCACATAAAATGCAAAACGGTTATAATTTTTACTACATTATTACCGTATACACTCTTTATGGGACGGGCCTCATCCTTTGACAAAAAACTAATAATCTCAATTTTCTTGTGCAAATGTATTTCTAACAGCGATTTACAGTTACCTATAGAAATTCCCCCCCCCCCCCCCCCCCCCCCCCACCCCACAAATACAATAGGCTCGAAATGTGTCTTTAACGTCTGTTGTATCGTTTAAACATATAAACTTATTTAACGGCCCTGCCGAACTCACTCTACCGGCGCTATAAAATTGCACGCCTTTCCGTGATACATGAATACATCATGCATCTGGTGAATTTGTTTCAACTGAACAATGGATTAGCATGTGACTGACAGATTTCGCCAAGTGCTTACAAGAGCTATGTACGACCAATACGCTCTACTCGATATTATGTGTGACAATGCAATCCCACAAACTACTGCCAAAAACATACGGAAAATGGATACAAAGACATGAATCATGACGTCCGATTCAAAAGCCAAATGTTTGCAAGATGCGGCAAAAACGGAATGCTGTCTTTCATGGCATTTTCTGTGTAGATCGAATATATATATATATATATATATATCGACTCTTCTAACGAACCAGACTCAATTCACGCAAACGCATGTACGCGTCTCATATCAGAAATAGAAGAGTACATATGTTTTAATCATCGGGCCTTTACATTACAAAGCTTACTCTACCTGTATCTTTCGACGAAGGGTACAATGTGCAAGGTTTACAACACAGCCTCAGTTCTTATTATGGGGACATAATATACATTAACACTAAAAAGACACATTCTGCAACATAGTTTTGAGTAGTTATATTATGGTAAAGCAGGCTGTTACGCTTGCTCTTTACTGAAATCAAGGGTGGACATTTTCTTAGACATTGAAAAGAAACATGATATTTATCCACAGTCCTCATGGGGCCTTTTCAAAGTAATAACATTACTCTACTGCGAGCAGCAGCCATTCGGCGGGCAACTATGAATAAAGTTAAATCAGATGACAAATGTACTTAGGTCTAAAAGACAATAACCAAAGTTCGTCAAGTACCTTACTTCCAGTTCAACTACTAACATTTGTTAAACATTTGTAGATGTACCGACATTTAAATGTGGTGAAATAAGCAAAGGCATCAGTGAATGGAATGTGAGGCGAGTCGTGGCTATTTTGGAATGCATTTTGTAGGACTGTTATGTCGATATTGCCATGACAATGTATACCGATTTAGGATCGAGAGAGATATAGGCTCGTAACATGCTTCGGCATAAGTAAAGCAGCTGGGGGAAAAGGCTGAGAGACGTATATGCTATACGGTAAAATTCACACATATGAGAAGGGGACCTCAATTGTTTTTTTTATATACACATCGTTTAAATATTAGGATTATATTAATGCTTTTTAATAATGTAATTGTTTAATGCTTACCAGTGTTAACAATAAGGGAGTAAGATTATAAAATAAAAATAAGAAAATATTTTTTTATATACACATCGTTTACATATTAGGATTATATTAATTCTTTTTAATAATGTAATTGTTTAATGCTTACCAATGTTAACAATAAGGGAGTAAGAGAACAACAACATAATTAATGTTTATGCTGCTTATGGCATACGTCAACGTTTCCTTAACTATAAAAGAAGATGAACTATATAGGATTTAAAACAAGACTTGCTTGTGATAGACGTCTTTCAAATATGGCTACGTTCCTGATTTAACACTGACAAATCAAACAAATTGCCTCACATCTTTTGACGTGGATTTACTTACAAAAAGCATTATAAGATGTTTGGGCAAGAAAGATGAATAGAAAATTGGAGAGCAGTGATACTATATTAACGAAATACTTCATAAATTCTGAATAAAGTCAAAACATGGAGTGACAAACGGCAAAATTTATTTTCCCGTAGAATTTGCTGTAAGATTGGCAGGCTTTAGAGACAATTTCTCCACACACCTTCAGGAAAAGTCAGTAAACAGTAGTCTCATCTACTAGAGGACCTGGGTTCAAGTTTCATCGGTGCCACTGAGATTAATCAGTGTGTTTTGGGGAAGACACATTTCCATTAGCCTTATCCGTCAATTGGAGATGTTATCAGGGTGTTTCCGTGTATTGGAGTTTATAATCAAAGCATGTTAAAAAAGTGTTTCATTAGTAAAAGTAGGTTTGGTTCTCCGACTCCTATGTATCCTTCTCCTCTCTCTGGGTGGCTCTAAATAATATATTATGTATTGATGAGCCTGTGAACAACATTCAAACAAACAGATTTTGGAATGATTGAATACTGTTTGTATAGACGATAATACCAAAGTATTAACTTCAATGAAACGGCTAAAATAATAAATCACAATGGGATTTGGCGTGTGTAGAATGCATGTATAGCGTGAAACAGCTTCATGCATTGTAGCGTCCAAGCACAAAACCAGGCTACACATGGTGAGGTTGATTCTTTGAACACGAACACATGTTAGTCACTATCTACCCGATTTGATATTTTTTTATCCAGATTGAAATATGATGCTGACTGACAACAAATTCAAAGATGAGCTTTGGAACTTCTACATCTTGTATAAAACACTAATGCTTTGTTGATTGACATCATTCTATGGTCATTTGTTATGGTATTCGGGATTATGCTTTACAGTTTAGCAGTAAAACATAATACTGTTGTTTACGCTGAAGAGCTCTTCTTTAAGAAGAAACTTCACAAGATTGCTATTGTATGCTCCCTATGCAGTAAACTTGAGTGCAAAACATGCAGTTATTACGAGTCCAAATACTTTCAAACTGAAAATAAGTGTACATACTGATCATGATAGAAACCAGCCCGTAAACTATTCAACAAACTCACAGCCGAAAAAGAAATTTGCTTTTCACACTGTATACTGTTATACACGAAGCGACACATGCCATATATTAAAATTAATAGTGAGAGATGCACCGCAGTATCAAGATTTAAAGGAAAACATGACTACTGTTTTTAATAATAACATGAATAGAGATGAATAGGGAAGGTAATGAACACGTTGAACATTACAACTACTATTAAAAGAGTATGAGAATGGACCTTTGGAAACGGCCGAACACGACATATACGAAATATTGCAGTCTCGGTTTGATTGAGACTGTTCATGAACGGTAGTGAAATATGCTAGCTACAGCTCACGCCCTCTAGCCCCGGGTTGAGCAGAACTCAATATTCATAAAATCAATAGTACAAAATTTTAACCATCCCGAAGATGGCATGCATATGGCGGTGGACATGGAGTATATTTCTTCCCCATGTCGTTCGGCGTATGGTCCCAGTATCTAATAAAATTAAATGCCCCGAAGAGCGAAATAAACATAATGGAATTTAGTTGGCAGCAGCGGTTATGAACCTGCGTATCACAAGTAACAGCCAAAATACTAAATTAAAAAGCAGACAACATATCCACCCTTCTTTTAAGGAGTTCTTATTTTACATAATATGAATTATATAATGACTTGATGAGTCTATAATCGACTGTTCTGAGAGCATATATGTTTTGTCTGCTATTGATAAACTTTATGTAATGGAATTCTATAGCGGAGCCATTTACATGTAATAGTAAAAGACACATTCTAGCACATTCCAGCAAAGCATATTCATAATTGAAGATCCTTTAATTATAATTAGGCCCTTGACAGAGGTTAGATTTATAGGGGAGGTTTCATTTCATTTATTTAAAGTTGTCCTAACAATTATTAAAGTGTATAATAAAGTGTGTTTTGCATAAAAAAAATGTTGTCTCAATACTAACATTTATATTGTTTGGCACTAATCTGACATATTGACCTAGGCCCGTATTCATAAAGCGACTTAAGTAGAAAATGTTACTTAAGTTGAAATTTAAGAATTTTACGTATTTTTAAATATCCTTATTAACCTCTCAGGGACACAGACAATCTATTTTTAGATATATAATTAGCTGTATGTTTTATTTATCCATAACCTTATAAGCAATATTAGGAAAACGTCTTAAATCGATAAAAAAGGTATTTAAAAAAATGCTAAAATTTTACTTAAGATATTGCTAAGAAGCTTTATGAATACGAACTCTTTGACACCTACATTATAAAGGGGATGTTTTGTATTGTATAATGGTTTGTTTCGTAAGTCAAAGTTGTTTAAAACAGCATTTTCGCTGAATTTAGAAGGAGCAAAATGTCCCTCGAGTTGTTTTCATCGTTTTATCTGGTTAAAAAGGCTGCCATCTATGAAACACTTCAATCACCAGCAATACCTTACAAAACATTGTCGTGTTCTTCCTTTTACATAGGAAAGTTCAAACTCGAACCTGTGCCCTCTCCGATTAAGCAACTTAAACATTAGCATAATTATGTTGATATCTTACTCCCATAATGCATATATCCATATTTTTAAGCTTATACATTTTTTCTCACTAGAACAATGTGTTTAAATTTAATAAATGTTATACAAAAAATGAGTTGTCCCAATACTAACTTGTGTATAGTCAACATCACTTTTTGCACTAAGTTGACATTTTGACCCCTAAATTAGGAAATGTGATTTGATTTATTTATTTTACTTCTTATGGCATAGTTAGTTTGATTTATTTAAAATAAAAAAACTTAAATTATTATTTTCTGAAATGCTCACGTTTTATCGCAATTAATAAATACTTGTAATTTGGTGACATCTTGGATGCCATCTTGAATATCTCTGTATATCCTCATTTGAAAACTAGTCAATGATCCATGTTAAACGTATTCCATGAATAGTGTCAAATGTCCTCTAATACACATCAATGTTACATGTAGTTCATTTATATGAGAATCAGAACGTATATTTCCATAGTCATGTCTAGCAAGGGGAGATAACATGAATAGCCTTAATGTTTAGCTTTGCAACAGTTATCTGTTACAATTTTAGAGGCATGTCATTTATGTTTAACATAGAAACTCAATGAAAAACATATACAGTGGCATTATAAAAGGGAGAAAATATAGTGTGCACTAATGGAGTAAATGGAGAACTTATATACAAAGTGGGATTCTTAATATACATAAAAAATAACAGATGTTGGATTCATCAAGTCCAACTAAGACATTTTTTTTAAATTAAGTCCACCAGGTTTTATTTTTTGTGTGATTTTATTTTGTGTTTTTTTCGTAATAAAATCATATATTTTCCCCATTGCTTTTCAAAAATGTATTGTTTCATATAGTTGCAGGCAGGCTATACTTCCTCAACTTTAAACAGTATTTGAATATAGCTTTCAAAAACTGTTAAAGTAGGATTAGTGTTCTTTTAATTTTTGATTGAATATAAGTTTTCTGGCGGTAAGGAGGAGATTATTTAAAACAATTTCATACTTATCATTTCCAAAGATGATGTCAATTACTGACCATACTGTATTAATATCCTTACATTTATTATGATATAAAGGCTGCTTGTTGGTTAGAGATTTGATCATGGCGGGGATTTCTTTATTTACACTGTCCTGTTTTAATGGGATGACAGTAGGGTAAGTGTGAGGTTTGGTGCACCCTAGAGCCTTCTTTGCCACTGAACGTTCCATGGCGGTAGCCCTATTGTCAACCCTTTTGTGTTTGTGATGTCGTTTTCATTTATTATTACTTTTGCTTTCTTGTTTGTCTGTTTGCGTGTTTGTTTCTGTGTTTTGTGGTTGACTGTCCTCTTCGAATGCTACTTTCCCTGTCCGATCTTTTTATATTTCTTTATCTGTTAAGGACAGTAACAGAGAAATAATAGCAGAAACAGGAAAAGGTCGCAGCTATATATTTGATGTTAAATGAGGAAAAACTATCTCTGATTGGAGAGACCTATTGGTAGAGAATAGACCTCACTTCAGAATTTCTTGGCTGACTATTTAACTCGTACGGTAAAACATCATTTAACTAGCAGTCAATCCGTACTACACTACTTGCTGGGTGCTTTTCGAAAATAGAAAAAAAAAATAAACATCGAATATAGCATATCTGAACTTCAACATTTACAGTTCGCCACTATGCTTTCCTCTTTAATTGTGCGATGATCGGACAGGCTACCTAAAGCCCAAAAGAACGGTGACGTTTGATGTTTGTCTGCAATCTTGTCTTGTCACCCTCAATGGTTTGTTCACTTGTTGCTCTGGCTTCTGCCAAGTCATTGAGTACCTTCTTTGTGGCTTTCTATGCTATTGTTCTTTTTTGTATTTATATATACACGCGCATCTTTGTGTTTTACTTATATTGCATATTAATGCTGCCTTGTTGGTTAGAGAATAGTTCATGATGGGGATTTCTTTATTAACACTGTCCCGTTTTATTAAGATGGCAGTAGGGTAACTGTGAGGTTTGGTGCACCCTAGAACTTGGTGTAAATCACTAGCGATCTTTTTTGCCCATTCCAAGGCTGTAGCCCTATTGTCAACCCTGTTGTGTTTGTGATGTCTTATTTGGCCTTTTATTCATCTTTAAAGTTGTTCTTTGTTTCTGTGTGTATTTGTGATTGACTGTCGTCTTTGAATGCTACTTTTCCTGTTCGATGTTTGTATCTCCTTTCAATGTTATTAGGTGTATAATATGGCAAGCTATGTATGTCGATGCTTCATTTGATTTGCAACAAACTGTCAACGTGGTTGTATTATTATTCAGTGCGAAGAATATAACGTTATATGGCATTTATAAAACACTGTGATTAAGGCCGTAAACGAATATAGCTTGGACCACTTTGCCAATTTGACCAAATTAGGTGATGATTCGCAAGAAGGATTAAAAAAGTCTACCGCTGGAACTGTTGTTCCTGCTCTCTAGGAAACATGAATCATGTCATGTACACGTAAACCAATTTGTTCATTTCTGCCTCTATCGTTTCCTTTATAATAAGTTCTAGGGTCTCCTTATCTACTTGTGGCGGGCCCCGACTTTTGGGATGATTTTGTTTACTATAGAATGCACTTTGTTATTTATTCTGTTTTTATATCAGAAGATTCCCTCTAATAACTTAGGCTTAGTCTGGACTCATTCCGACCTAGATAGTGGCGCATGAGGTTTGTTGGGTGTCACTGTTGGTGGTGGTGGTGGTGGTGGTGGTGGTGTTTGACCTGCAGGTCTGTACTGGGTGCACTGTGTTTGCTGTCCTACGATGCCATTGCGTTCGGACGCTGTGGTTTCTATAGGACCCTGTACCTCATTTTTTCAAGTCCACTCTGTGCAGAAGCGCATAGAGGCGCAGAATGTACACAAAGACATTCTTCGTGGACGTGCCTACCCTATCATGTACTGTGGTTTTTGTCTTACTTTCTTCTACTATTCCCTCTGCCTGTGTCTCTACTACATTACTATCTGTACTGCTGGTATTACTGCCTATGGGTCCTACTCGGGGTTCTGGTTCCCCTCCTTCTTTCAATCCTATCTTTTCTACATTATTATCCACTAAACTGTCCCTATAGATTTAAATCAGCATATTGGTACCCTGAGTGATTTGGGAGCACGTGGAGCAACTTGTTATTGAGTTGTCCAACTCTGATTTGCCCCTTGCATTGCTCGAGCTACTACTAGTACTACAGTCACTCTCGCGCTCTCTTTCTGTCTCGCTACTGCTGCCGATACTACTACTAATGCTACAAGTGTTGTTTATGGTACAATTTAGCTTTTGATGCCAGTTAGTGTCTTCACTATCTGCTGTCATACTGCTGGCAAACAGGTCCCTAGAACTATCATCCATGGTGAACTATGTACTACTCAATATCTGTCTAATTATTGTATTAGCTTATATTAACTACGAGCTGTATTAACTACCCCTGTGTCTAAGGTGGCAGAACGGACGTGGGTTAGAATCTATTTCTATCAAAAATATATATCGCAATTAACTTAGTTTTGTTTAATAATTATTGCAGAAATGTATTAATTTTACAAGATTGACAAAGAGCAAAACGCATGCGGCACAATTGAAAAAATAATGTAGGTCTAACGAGTGGTCATTAAGTTGGTCACAGAATTTTGTTAGAGTCAAATAGTTTTAGTTTTTAGACGCTATTTCTTTTGTCTATCAAAAAATGTCTATTACAAATAACTTGTTTTGTTAAATAATTTGGTAAAAATTTATAAATATTTTTTTAATAAATTTTGCAAGACGATCAAGAACGGGCAAATATCATGTGTTTAGCTAAAATTGTTTAGTTTCCTAATTGTATAATACAACCTGCTATTTTTCTATATTTTCTTTGTGGTCCTCTATCCCTTTCGGCCACTTTATAACACTTGATTACACCATCACTAACACTAACACTTGTGATCTTAACTTGCCCTTAAATAACTCTTTCGCGGTCTACCTTTTTTTAGAAAAGATCCTTTGTTTTATAACTCCGAGAAATAAATAAATTCTTAGTCCTTTTTCAAAACGTTAAGAACGTTATTTTAACTCCCTAAGTCTTTAAATGATTAAATCTTTAATCATGGTTTTTAATTTCTATTAAGTAAACGCGCGATTTAAACACAACTTTTAACATGAGTTTTAACACGACTTGGCACGGCTTAACACGAGACTGGAATGGAAATGGAATGATGTGAAATGTTGGGGTGTTCGTCGTTTTGAAACTACTTCATACGTGACTCATTCATATTCATTATTACCAGTTAAAGTAGGGACTGTGTAGCTTTAAGGTCTGTCCCATGAAAAGTCTGTCGCATTAAAACAAACACCAAGAGACGGAAAAAAAACAACACTTATTTTGTTCGTCCTTACCCTCTCCCCTCTATTCAATATTTTAATTTGATTCATTTTGCAAAATTCAACAAGAGGCCCAAAAGGGCCTGTAACGCTCTACTGGCTATATGGAGTCTTTGATAGGGAACACACCAACAACATGCGCAACTAGGCTTGGTACTGATCATTCCCTGCCAAGTTTCACTGAACTCCAGCTAGTGGTTCAGGAAAGCTTTTCTGGATAAAGTTTGTGTGTATATTAGGCTATAACTCATTCAACCAGAACACAGCGATAATAGGCACAACTAGGCTTGGTACTCAACATCTCTGCCAAAATTCGTTGAAATTCTTCCAGGAGAGTCTGGATAAAGTTTGTGTATCAAAACCTTTAAAGGGCAGTACTCCGCAAAAATCATTCAACGGGAACACGGCGATGACATGCATAACTAGGCCTGATACTGATCATCCCAGCAAAGTTTCATTGAAATCCGGTCAGGGGTTCAGGAGTCCGGACACAATTTGTGTATTAAAACCTTTAAAGGGCAATAACTCAGCCAAACATATTTCAACCGAAATATGGCGTTGACATGCATACTAGGCTTGGTACTGATCATCCCTGCAAAAGTTTCGTTGAAATCCAGCCAAGGTTCAAGAAAAATAGTCCAGATAAAGTCTGTGTAGTAAAACCTTTAAAGGGCCATAACTCAGCCAAAAATCATTCAGGTGGAACATAGTGATGAAATGCACCACTAGGCCTGGTGCTGATCATCCCTGCCATAGTTTCTATGAAATCCGACTAGGGGTTCAGGAAAAAAAGTCCAGACAGCGTTAGTGTATTAAAACCTTAAAAGGGCCACAATTCTGCCAATGATCATTCAGCTGGAACACGGCGACGATATACATAACTAGATTGGTACTGATTATCCTTGCAAAGGTTCATTAAATCTGTCCAAATGAAAGCCCTATCGTCTTAATGAGGCAAAATACAGTATTTTTAACTAAATCAAGGGCCGTAACTCCGGTGTTACTTAAACGATTTGACTGTTTGTCCAAACTTGTCTGAGCTTACATTGATATTAACAATATGTGTAAGTTTGGTAAAAATCAAATAAGGCCGAATATAGCTTTTTCAGAAAATCAAGGGCCATAACTCTGCTATTACTAATCCCATTTAGCTGGTTTTTGAACTCGTCTGAGCGTTTATTGATATTAACAATCTATGCAAGTTTGGTAAAGATCAAATTATAAAAGAAGGTGCTAGACTGTTCACAAGGCAGAATATGGCATTTTTTTCAGAAACAACAAAGGCATAACTCCGGCGTTACTGATCCGAATTGGCTGGTTTTCAAACATTTCTGAGCTTTTATTAATATTAACAATCTGTGCAAGTTTGGTAAAGATCAAATAATAAGTGAAGGTGCTAGAGTGTTCACAAGGCAAAAAATGGCATTTTTCAGCAAAAAACAAGGGCCATAACTCTGGTTTTACTGATCCAATTTAGCTGGTTTTCGAACTTGTCCAAGCTTTTATTGTAATAAGAATCTGTGCAAGTTTGGTAAAGATCAAATTAATAAATGAAGGTGCTCGAATGTTCACAAGGCTTAATTTAGCATTTTTCAGCAAAATAAGGGCCATAACTCCGGCAAAATTAATTCGATCTAGCTGGTTTTCAAACTTTTCTGGGCTTTTATTGATATAAAGACACTGGCAAAGTTTTGTTAAAGATCCGGTTAATAATGAAGGCCCTAGAGTGTTCACAAAGCAAAAGTTACCGGACAACGGACGGACGACTGATGGACGACGGACGGACGACGGACAACTCGTCATCTCATAAGCTCTTAGCGTCTTCCCGCATGAAAACTAGCGGCTTCCCGATATTTGTCTTGTTTGTTTGTATGGTGTTTTACATTTTCAACACATGTAAGGTATATGAGACGAGGATGTGGTCTATAACAGCTAGTTTGTATGAACAAATATTTTTCCAAATTAGAAATAAAACTACAGACCACATTCAGTTTTCACACATATTTATAATAGCTTTAAAACAGTACAACAACACAGCTAACAAAATGTATCTGACATAAAATCACAGGAACAGAATGAATAACTAGAACAGAATCGGGTTTCCCTGTTACACGACTAGTGAACATTTCTGAAGGACCTAATATTAACGGTGCTATCGAGTTTGTATCAGTCAAATTCTATTATACATGGAATTAATTCATGCATGTTGCTATTGCCATATTTCTTATAAAGTCCATTTCCATTTCGTAAAAAAGAGTATGATAATGGACCTTTGGAAACGGCCGAGCACGACACATAAGAAATATTGCAGTCTCGGTTTGACTAAGACTGTTCATGAGCGGTAGTGAAATATGCTAGCTACCGCTCACGCCCTCTAGCACCGGGTTGAGCAGAACTCAATATTCATAAAATCAATAGTACAAAATTAACTCTTGTAAAGTGAAAATATGTGCAAGAATTCAATTTCAATGCGTCTATTAGGACAAGTGTTTAAAAAATGACGTTGAAAACATTCTCTTCTTGAATGCTATATTCTACTAATAACATGAACGTAAATTAAGTTTCATTTATTCAATGATTATAACTTTCAGCAAATGTGCGACCTGCTTCTAATGAATAGAGAAATAGTTACAAGTGTATCTTTAAAAAAGGCAGAAAGAGTCTATAAACCTCACAATTACACACAATGAACATGAACCCATAATGAAAGAACAAGATGCAAAATAAATGCTGAATAACAACATAACCAGTATACTCACAGAATGAAAATGGATATATAAGAGAAACATTCACCAAGGAGTAAAAAAAACACACAAATATTTGGCTCTGTTCTGGAAAGAGTAAGTTCTCTACCTTGTTGTCATGAACCATTTCTGTATATCCCATAAAATGAACGTTTTTCCGTAGACGTTAAAATATTATGTGAAGGTGGGATTATGACTTCAGGCAATGAAATACACATACATTAGAGAGACAAACAACAGATTTGCTTCATGTTTTAAGTTTTAATACACTTGAATATATAAACTTTGCTCAAAACCATGGCAGTAACTATTTGCCGAAAAACAAATAATCATTTGAAACCATGAGCAAAGTTCAAGATACTGCAATGTTAAATGTTTATGCTTCTGTTATTACTGAGATATTTTCATCAGGAAATGTAATCAACATCTGATCACCTCACCCTTCACACCATTATATTTGAAAACAATCATCTTAACAAGATCTCTTTAAATACATATTCTTATAATGCAAATGCAAATGTTTAATACAGCCAAAAGCCTTAGATCATCATTGTTCAAGTTTATACGGCGTTGTGGAGAATCAATATTAATTTATATTAGGGCTTCTCAATACTCCATAATCGGACCCCGGGAAGGTCCTTTTTTGAAATTGAACAACCACCATTGAGTATAAAGAACCAAATTATGCAAAATAGGGTTCACCATAGATGTTTATTGCATTGCCTTCCTGGGGTCCCAAATGTGTTTTAATGGAACAACCCTTAAATTAAACATCAAAAATTGTGTACCACAAATTGTATCACTCTTAATCTGTCGAAAATAGTTTAGTAACAACAAATATTAATTCTGACATTAAAATGTAGATGATTTTCACTTGCTATAACGCATGCATTATCCAGTTAAATGGATAAAATGTTAAACAGTATGAGAGTGGTCCTTTGGAAACGGCCGAACACGACATATACGAAATATTGCAGTCATGAACGGTAGTGAAATATGAAATATGCCCCGGGTTGAGCAGAACTCAATATATATCCCAAAGATGGCATGCATATGGCGGTGGACATGGAGTATATTTCTTCCCCATGTCGTACGGCGTATGGTCCAAGTATCTAATAAAATTAAATGACCCGAAGAGCGAAATAAACATAATGCAATTTAGTTGGGAGCAGCGGTTATGAAGCCTGCGTATCACAAGTAACAGCCAAAAGACTAAATTAAAAAACAGACAACATATCCTATGAGTGATTAAACAATACCCAGAGCCTTTTATCGGCCGGAGTAGTGGAACCACCGAATCAAAAATTAAGTAAGAAAACAAAAGAAATTAAAAATGTACCACCGATAACTAAATATAAGTATCGGGCTCGGCGATCTCCAAAGATCGAATGAATAACAGTCCTGATTGCAAGCGCGGGGAGACGTTTTACTGCCACCACACTGCACAAGCAACGCCACTGTGCTATATAATCTAATTACACATTTAAAACAGAAAGTTCTTTAACATCACACAAACATACTGCTGAGTGATGACAATGAAGAACGTAAAATGGAATGCATCGTAGTATTTCTGGGACAACAATATTTAAAACTGACCACTGAGATAATAATGAAACACCTATGTTTAAATCAATATGACTTTGTTTCCGATTCTTGAACATCATGCAGTAGCAACCAGAACGTATTAGGTTTGTCCGTATTATCAGAAATCTGTTATAGACTTAGATCAACAATTAAGAATTGATTAGGATTTTTTGAATGCCGGTAGTAAATGAAGCACGTTAGCAATAGGTAGCATGTTTATAACTAATTAAACTGAAGATTTTCTACGTAATCTAGTGTAGCTACTTACAAAATGGCCAAACACATCATTTTATTACCGATCAAATTATCCATTACACATGTTACCATATAGTTCAAACTATTTTTTCCATGAACATTTATGTACACGTTTACCATCTAGATAATTGACAAATGATCATGTATGTACACGTTTACCATCTAGATAATTTACACATGATCATTTATGTACACATTTACCATCTAGATAATTTACACATGATCATGTATGTATACGTTTACCATCTAAATAATTTACACATGATCATTTATGTACACGTTTACCATCTAGATAATTTACACATGATCATCTATGTACACGTTTACCATCTAGATAATTTACACATGATCGTTTATACATAAATTACTTTAAAGAGGTACATCAAACTTATTCTAAAAGTTTATTTTGTTAAATGTTCTAAATCGTAATGTCACACCGATCAACATTTTAATTCACCATAGATTTAGAACGAAATTGGGCATACAGTGCTTAAATCAACACTGGTACATAACCAAGGACAGCACTGTGCAGAATGCATATCCTTGAAAATAAGGGGTCATTTTTAGGCTCATTCGTCGTGTTTTGGACCTTTAGAATCGAAAATATCATGATAATTTTAAGTCGGACACATAGTCCCCGCCAACTGGACTGATGTACCCCCTTTAAAACATTAACCTTTGTCAGGAAACATGCATGCCAGGCCTTCAAACTCACCTTGACAAAAGGTAAGTATAACGACAATTAGACGATCTACAGCAGATAAGTTGGTTGCATTAACCTGTATTACAGGTTCAAACTTCACAAGTCCCTATAGCGTGCAATGCTTTTGAAACCACTATTTTTGGTTTCATACTTAAAGCCCCAACTGCCATATAAAAGCCAGAAGATGGCGCTGGGGCAGGTTTCTATATCAATTATGCATGTTTCACATCAGAGGTCGCTTTTTCAAAATTTTGAATAAACTACTGTAAAATAAATTTATGAAAAGTTGCACAAATACACATTTAAACATGTTAATTCAATTGGTGTAATTATTTTTTTAAACAATCATTTGCAAACTATAGTTTCAAAAAAAAAATTAAACCAACTGTGAAACAATTTGAATTTTCCGGGAATAGCCTATGAGGTTATGACCCTTGCTAATACAGAATGTAAACATTTCCCACGTGGCTGTATTTATCAACAAGTGTGCTGCAGCAGACGGCTTCTCACTGGCTTACCATCAAAACCAGACAATATAAAGCATCACAATTTAAAGCGGGTTGTCAACAGACCTTCAAAAAGGCAACATATCTTGATTTTGTGTGGTTATAACTTTTATAGGAAAAGTTTCAATGTTCATTTGAGAAATATTATTGTGATTCAATTCAAATATAGAGTCGGCTGCTTTAGCATACATGTTTAGGACAATGTTTACATCAGCTATTTTAGTTGACATATACAGGCTGTGTGCAGCAGTGGTAATTTGATAGGCCCCTCCTACAAATATTAACTACCCCGGCAGTAAATGTTGGGGGTTTAAGATTCAGAGATAGACAATTCTTTAATTTTTCAATTAAGTGTTAGAATAGTGATATTTTTTGAGAGTTATTGCACCTAACTCTCTTTAAGAGGGTAATGTTCAAAAAATGTGCAGCTGGTTAAACTGATCTACATAGTTCCCTTTAAAGAAAAAACACGTTCAACCTAGATGAAATCAACTACACATACACACACACACACACACACACACACACACACACCTGCTCATTACGTCGTCCCTACATCTGCTGAAATGTAAGCATGTTTCCCATATGTTCCCAGAGCAAACACACGACCGTTGGTCCCAAACATTATTAAATAATTGGATGATATTGCAGCTAACCACCACTGCTACAAGCACTTGCGATTTCGAGATTAGCTTGTTTTCTTTATGTACAGAATTATTACTTAAACACATTTTTGCTTTTGTTAACATTCAATACTATTTACAATACACCTTCCTTCTCACCTCAAATATGCATCTCTCACTTTAAAACCATACTGATTCATGTCACATGTTTATATTACAAAACCAACTAATATGAGTATAGTCAATATACATCAGAGGGCAAACATCTATTGTAACTATACTAGAGCTTTCCATTTGTTAATTAACAGGGGAAGGTTTTAACAGAAGACGGATAATTTAAATTTTATCGTTTTGTTGTTGTATTGGGGCCTGCTAAAAGTAGCCGTCCATCTATCCAAAGGAGGGTAAAACACCGCATGTTTTATCGTTTTGTTGTTGTATTGGGGCCTGCTAAAAGTAGCCGGCCAGCTAACCAAAGGCGGTTAAATCACCGCATGCCCGCTATCAAAGAAGGCTCTGTATGTACAAGATACTGCATATTCCTCAACATGTCCATGGGCAGGTGAACAAACTTTGGTACTTACAACCCACCATAGCAACACTTTTATGCTGAATATATACAGACTGTCAGATTGTATCCACAATCACATCACAACACCACAAGTACCGTATTCATCCCTATAAATAACCCTGGCCCAATAAACACCCCACCGTGCAAGCTTTCCAAGATGTAAATAAGCAACCTCTTTATCGCCAATTATCAATCAATAGATAGATTATGGTTTCATTGTGTTGGTTCATTTAAACATCGAGATGGGCGTAGCGTAGTTGTGGTAGGTACGGTAGTAATGGAAGGTATCGTATAAGCGGTAGGTACCGTAGTAATGGAAGGTACCGTAGTTGTGGTAGATACCGTAATAGTGGTCGGTACCGTAGTAGTGGTAGGTACCGTAGTTGTGGTAGGTACCGTAGTAGTGGAATGTACCGTAGTAGTGGTAGATACCGTAGTAGTGGAAGATACCGTAGTTATGGTAGGTAGTAGTGGTAGATACCGTAGCAGTGGTATGTACCGTAGTAGTGGTAGGTACCGTTGTAGTGGTGGGTACCGTAGTAATGGTGGGTACCGTTGTAGTTGTAGGTACCTGACGCTGCCCATCTTTTCAATGTTTCAGCATTTTCCGTTTGACCCAGTCTCCTTTTCTGATAGAATTATTTTCTTGTGGACTTGATCATGTTCGACTGTTGAAAGGTTTTACTTGATTTCTGGGTGACAAATTTATCGTTGTGGAACTATTCTTATGTTGATAAACTGGTCATCTGTAAGGTGTCTCGGTCACAAACATGCATGGATAACCAGCGAACAAGTATATATGGATATGAACTTTCAAGTTCGGTGTTTTGTGCCAATACTCACATTTAGAGTGGTCTTTTGCTGCTCTCTAACACCGCTCTTGAAAGAGCAATACAGGTTCATGTTTTTGATATCGTTTAATGACGATTGTGTTTAAGATGTTCCTGTAAAACTCTATGTAAGTACTCAACTCTCGTAGTTCCAGAGAAGAATATTTAAGTCACAGTATGAAGGGGGGAAATATTTCCTCAGGTTCACCATTTAACAAGGTTGATAGAGGACCATACGCTAATGCAACATGCGAAGTATTATAACTCTATACCTTGTGGTTCCATAGTAGAATTGGCAAGTGTTCCCGATATAAGTCTCATTATACAAACCCTGGATCACGTCCCACAGGCCCGCCCCCTAAAACCCACCTCAATGCCCCCATTTGACCACTTCATTTGAACAAGTTAATGATGACAAATAAACCAATTGTAAGAATAATCTGTAGAAAATAGTGTTTGCAGTTTTTGAGAAGATTTTGTTTTTTTTGAAAATCTACTATTATTAGTAACATCTTGGAACTTATGTTGACCTAATTTTAACAAACTTGGATGACACTAATCTAAGGATTGTTTATGGTCATAATTAGCCAAGCCGTTGGAGAGAAGTATTTTAAAGCAAATGTTAAGGAAAAAGGCGGTAGAATGGTTATCCCAGTAGCTTACATTTGAGCGCTGCTTAATTAAAAGATAATGCCCCTTTTGTGGGCCTCATACTTTAGTAAGGAAAATCATTTAAAATACGTCCAATATTATCTTTTTACTGCTTTCTATTTGTTTTACTGATATTTCGAAACATTTTTTCCGACACATAAAACCAGTGAAGTAAGAATAATAACAGTTTTATATTAAAAATTGGGGTACCCCATTTAGGGCCTCATTTCCCCAGGAGACTTGGGTCCCCTGGCGTGTCTCCTGCTTTTTATTTAAAGGTGATACCCTAAGTGAAACATGCAAAGTTTCATGCTTTCTTCCGGAAGTCCACACTTATTTCTATGCATACCTCACTATATCAATGTACCAAACTTCACAGGATGATCCTTAGGTCAGTGGTTTCAAATGTGTTCAGTTAGTTCAACGCGACATCCAATATGGCTGTCATTAACACAAAATCTTGAAACCATAAACAATAGGCTACTCACGTGGATTAAAATCACTACCAACCTTCTATGTTCGATTATGTGTTATTTAAAGAAACTAGCCCACCAAATAACCACGGCAAAATTACACTACATCACCATTTATCAAAACTCTATGCAGGTGTTCAGGTCATATAATAATATATAATGAATATTGGTAAAGCGAATTATGAGTTGGTAACTCTTATTTCGAAGCTCCAGTTTAGGGGTTTGGCCTGGCCGGTTAAAGCCGTTTATATTTTGTCTAACAGACAGACAGACAGACAGACAGACAGACAACCCTTGTCGTCAGTAGGTTAAGAAACGGTGTCCATAAGTTGTAAAATTTGGCTGTTGATGGCAGGATAGCTACTTTAACAAAATATTGTATCGTACACTAAGCATTAACAACAACAACAACAACAAAAAAAATAGTTTATTATACACTGAAAAATGTGGCTGGTCTGCATCCAACATAAAAATGGGTATTCGAATTTAGCCTTAAATGTGTTGAAATGACGTTAAAACACCATCCAACCTATCCAACGGAAATTCGTAAAACGACGTCGCTGACGTCATCACTTATCTAGTAACGACGTCGTGTCATTCGCTGCCTAGCATCGAAGCCACACAGACGTGTATTTTATTAGTACGAGCTACTTAGAAAACACAATGGGAAACTGTTTTCCCAAGCTATCCAAACGCAACAAAGTTAGCCCCTCGCCAAATAGCAAGGAGGAAGATAATGACAATGTGTCAGAAGTTCTTGGAAGGGCGACGCCATTCCAGCGTCCAAGTTCCCGCCAACAATACGAAATGTTGACTCAACTCCAAGATGGTAATCATAAAGCTTTTATCGTTTTGCTCTTTTAAATTTCATGTTTTTTAAATGTTTTAAATGTTACCATGACTTGCGCCTCCTTGTTGACGTTCTGTATGAAAGATATATGTATTTGTTCAGATATAGACTCAGATCTTTCTGTACTTTACAATACGTCCTACTTATTCAGTTTCAATGTCAAACCAATGTACAAAACACTTCTTTCTTACCAAAACGTGACCTTTCTAATTATGTTTTTCATGATCCAAGATGGTCGCCGATATTACAAATGAACACACAAATAAAATAAAATCATTATATCTCCTTCAGAATTGCTTGTTTTGAGGTTATATAATGTCCTGTGCATATTTTATTGACCTCCAATGAGTTGATATGTCTTTTCGCGTTTGTAAAATTGAGAAGATGTCCGCTTCATGCTTAGATATGTGACTGGTGTAATATTCATTGCTTAATTGATACATTTACTCGATATATTGTTATATATATATATTCACTGTTCAAGCATGCTTCGCACGCATTCAATGTGTGTTCAATAGAAAGGCGGACCTACTGCGCATGCATCCGTGTGTTAATAGAAAGGCGGGACTACTGCGCACGCATTCAGTTTGTCTCACAAGAAAATAGATAATCCACTGTCTGAAAATACGCTGACGGTATGTGTCTCTCCTGCATTGTTTTATCATTATCAATATCAATTCACCCAATGCGTAGTTTTTGTTAGTGCTATGGTGACGGGAAATGAATGTAAATATAGGAATTGTTACCAATTTACCAAAAGGAGCTATCGCACCTCGTGGAATTTGCTATTTACTACCAGCGTTTAAAATCACATCAACGTCGAAAAAATGCGAATCCATTCTTAAATCAAACACTTACATTAGTTATATAATTATTATGTCCACGTTTCCGTTTCAGAGCAAGATGTTAAAATGGGGACAGGCGGTGTAGCATTTACCGTAGACTACACGGAAGGTAATCCCTGCAGAATGCCATCAAGACTCGCCGACACAATGGACGGTGCCGTCACACCCGATGGGGATGAGACCGAGGTAAGCCGAATGCGTTTAGTTCATTCGATAAAATGTGCACATGTCCTTCGGTATGTTAGAATCTGACTAACTGTATGGCTATACATGTAGCTCTATAACGAAATGTATGCAAGCTATATGTCCAATTTCCATCATGTGCATCTTATTGTATGTCTGCCATACACAACAAAATACCTTCTCCAAAGGTGTCTTTTCTTTCACACTCTCCAGATTAAATACACAGCAGCAGAGAAAGAACTTCTAGCCGAACTATTTCGTGATGACATTCTACAGGAGCGTCGCGTCAAAGCCAGACGTGAAGTAAACCAGTATGACGTTGCCAGAAGACGCGTCGCCTTTGACATGACACATGAACACAGGACAAGGTCTTCATTAGATAAGTAGTTTACTTTAACCATTTTGCATAATACTTTTACAAACGACAGTATCACTGAGCTTCAAATGTGATGTGCCGAAATGTGGCGGGAGGTGTACAGTACTGGCTCTACCCAGGGAAAGTGGGTGGTCTGCCTCCATCACAAAATATCGACCGTCATATATAACCTTGCATGTGTTTAAAATGACGTAAAGCAACATACACAACACAAAACCACCCGGATAAGTTGAAAGCCACTGTTAATAACATTACCTTTTCACTTGTTGTTGTACCAGCCCAATATACCGATGACATTTTATTATTACTGAAAACGACATGGTTCTCTATGTCCTGTTTATTCTTTACGCAGAGAAACACCTAGCCTCCAGGAACGCCGGCAAAAGGTCAAGGACATGGCAGATGAGAACAGGGAAAAGGTCAAGGTCGTTACTTCAGTAACGGACGACAGCAACTAAATTCTCCCAACTACCCTATGATCCATGCAGCAATGATTGTTACCATTGGTCACTCAACATATTATTTTATTTTATTTATGTTTGCGTCAAATGAAGTGTTTTTAAGCAACATTCTAAAGCTTATATATTATGTGTTGTTTTTTTTCCATCAAGATGTTTTTGTTTTTTACTTTAAATCATGGCAGTATTTATTTTTCCATAATTAATCGTCACATTACATGTATATGTTTCGTCACTGTGTTTATCTAAGCCATATATTAGTGATTATACAAAATACAAAAAAAAAAATTAAAAAAAGATTGTTGAAGTTATGAAAAGTATTTTTATTTAGAGCAAACTGCATGAATAATGCAGGTTAAATCAATTATATTATCAAACAAAGCTACTAGTGCAATCCTTTTTCGCCGGCGATGTTTAAATCTTACTCAAAAACCCAGTCGCTATTCAGGAATACTCAGAAATGTTTCAGAATTAAAACACGATAACAAAGTTTCTCCTCTTTCATCCAACGTGTGTTGTTAAGGTCACACAAAGCATCGTCTCTAAGTGTACCTAGCATATGTTGCACGTGCCTCTTGCAGTCTATTACAACGGTACACTATGGCCTAAGTGCATGTAACATAGTGTACGAACCTAAGGCACTAAATGCACCCGTCACGTGTCTCAAGTACACCCGACCTGTGCTCCTAATATGCAAAATCGTTTTAAGCATTGATGTGTGTAACCGCATTTAGACTGAATGACGCAACAGTGATTGTTTTATTAAATATTTAGTCGTTTTTCAAGCGATTCTTGTTAGGCTTCGTTGACTTGAATGACATAACAGTGATTGTTTTTTGTAACAATTTTAGATGTTTAGTTAGGGTTCAGCTGTTCGCTAATACTCATTTACTGGGCGCACGTTTCTCAAACACGTCTTGCTAGGCTACAACTGTTCGCTTAGACTCCTATACTGGGATCTTTCGAAAATGTGACGATTGGTGGAAATATACTTAAACAAGCTATTTATATTTTTCTTCTGAATAAAATACTATTATAATAACATCCATTGTTTTCGTTTTTGCATCTTGGTCAGACGCTGTATAACATACTTTAGGTCTAATATTCAATATTACACTCCAAACATTGACATGTATGACACAACACCCATTGACATGTATGACACCAGGATTCTGTAGTTGTCATTTCACTTAACTATGCAAGTCCGCTTTACTGTGCTGTGAAGTAAAAATGTAGTCATGTAATTGACATGCGTTATAAACTGCTGTGAAGTAAATATGTGGTCGTGTAGTTTACCTGCGATGTGAAGCAAATGCAGATATCATGTATTTGATATGCGCTTTAATCTGCTGTGAAGTGAATGTTTAACTCGCGTTTAACTCTGTTTTGCAGTAAATGTAGAAGTCATGTGTTTGACTTGCGTCTAATACTGCTTTGACGTAAATGTAGAAGTCATGTGGTGGTTGACTTGCATCAAATAATGCTTTGAAGTAAATGTACAAGTTATGTGTTTGACTTGTGTTTGACTTGCGTCTAATACTGCTTTTACGTAAATGTAGAAGTCATCTAGTTGACTACTGTCTAATACTGCTGTGAAGTAAATGCATTTGACTTACACATTAAAGGAACACACGGCGAGCTTAAAATGTTTATCAGACATCAAAATTACTGTCCTGATTGAATTATCCAGTATCATTTTGACTTTAAACCTGCTTGCATGTAATTATATAAGGTGTTGAAGTTTCACTTGTTCTTCTTACTCTACCCTATGCCTAAATATATTATTGTGCATTATAATGGACATGTAATAACACAATTTCAGTATGACCTAATCCATGCACAAAAAAACACACAAACAAACCCAAAAAACAAACCAACAAAGAAAACAAGAAATTTCAGCACAAAATCAAATCAAATTACCATAATTTTATTCAAGCTGAATGTTTATGATCCTATGATATGTATATAAAGGAAGAAAAATGAAATGAACAGTTATAGAAAGAAAAATGCATGATATAAACAGTTATAGGAAGTAAAATGTATGAAACAGTTATAGGAAGAACAATGCATATAAACCGTATATAGGAAAAAATGCAGTTATAGGATTAAAATGCATGATATAAACAGCTATAAAAAAAAGTATGAATGACATAAACAGTTATAGGAAGAATAGGCATGAAATAAACAGTTATAGGAAGAAAAATTCATAAAAAAAACAGTTATAGAAAGAACATGCATGATATAAACAGTATACGGTATAGGAAGAACAATGCATACTATAAACAGTTAAAGGAAGAAAAATGCATGAAATAAACAGTATATAGGAAGAGAAATGCATGAAATAAACAGTATTATGAAGAAAAATGCATGATACATAACAGTTATAGGAAGAAATATGCATGATATAAACAGTTATAGGAAGAACATGCATGAAATAAACAGTTATAGGAAGAAAAATTCATAAAAAAAACAGTTATAGAAAGAACATGCATGATATAAACAGTATACGGTATAGGAAGAACAATGCATACTATAAACAGTTAAAGGAAGAAAAATGCATCAAATAAACAGTATATAGGAAGAGAAATGCATGATACATAACAGTTATAGGAAGAAATATGCATGATATAAACAGTATATAAAAGAAAAATGCAAGCTATAAACCGTATATAGGAAGAAAAAAGCATGATATAAACATGTATAGGTAGAAAAATGCATTCTACATAGTTCGCTTTAAAGAAAAAAAACTCTTTCAAACGTTATGAAATCAACTACACACACACACCTAATGCTCATTACTTCGTCCCTACATCTGCTGAAATGTAAGCATTTTCCCCATATGTTCCCAGAGCAAACACACGACTGTTAATCCCAAACATTATTAAATAATGGGATGATATTGCAGCTAACCACCACTACTACAAGCACTCTAGCTTGTTTACTTTATGTACAGAATTATTACTTAAACACATTTTTGCTTTTGTTAACATTCAATACTATTTACAATATAACTTTCTTCTCACCTCAAATATGCAGCTCTCCCTTTAAAACCATGCTATTCATGTCACATGTTTATATTACAAAACCATCTAATACATAGTCAATATACATATCAGGGGGCAAATATCTATTGTATCTATACCAGAGCTTTCCATTTGTTATTAAAAGGGGAATTTTTTAACAGCAGACGGATAATTTAAATTTTATTGTTTTGTTGTTGTATTGGGGCGGGTAAATGACCGCATGTTTTATCGTTTTGTTGTTGTATTCGGTATTGCTAAAAGTAGCCGGCCAGCTAACCAAAGGCGGGTAAATCACCGCATGCCCGTTATCAAGGTAGGCTCTGTATATACAAGATACAGCAGATTCACGCTGACCCCTCAACAGCCCTCTATGACAAGAGAGATGATTTTAATTTTGACATTGTTAATTATCCCCACTTTGATGGGGATGTACCCCGATCAACTTCCTATGGGGTGTATCTGTCTCAACTTATTCGTTTTTCAAGAGCTTGTACTCGAGTTGAGGACTTTAATATTCGTAATCTTTGTATAACTAAAAAGCTACTCAATCAGGGTTACCGTTACCATAAACTTCGTAAAACCTTTGCAAAATGTTATTATCGTAACCCTGATCTTTTTTCCAAATATAAAAGTAATTTAAGGACTCTTCTGCGACAAGGACTATCACAACCTGTCTTCTATGGTGATGTGATTTATAAACTTCGTAAGAATCTTGGTCATGATCACTTTCATACTATCTTTGTTAAACTTGTTAAAAAGTTTATCAACAGATGTTATGACCCTATCATTTTGCAACGTACTGCATGCTTGATGGTGGACCCTTTTACAGTTCGCCACTATGCTTTCCTCTTTAATTGTACGATGACCGGACCGGCTGTGGACCCTATGATGATGCCTACCTGGTGGAGTTTGATGTTTGTCTATGATCTTTCTTGTCGTGACCTTAATGGTTTATTTTCTTGTTGCTCTGGCTTCTGCCAAGTCATTGAGTACATTCATTGCGGCTTTCTAGGCTATTGTTTTTTTGTATTATATTTACACGAGCATATTTGTGTTTTACTTATATTGCCTATTGATGCTGCCTTGTTGGTTAGATATTAGATCATGGCGGAGATTTCTTTATTTTCAATGTCCTGTTTTAATTTGATGACAGTAGCGTAAGTGTTAGGTTTGGTGCACCCTAGAACCGATTTAAACCCTCAGTGGCCTACTTTGCCACTGACCGTTCGATGACGGTAGCCGTATTGTCAACCCGTTTGTGTTTGTGATGTCGTTCGCATTTATTATTACTTTTGCCTTCTTGTTTGTCTGTTTGCGTGTTTGTTTCTTTGTTTTGTGGTTGACTGTCCTCCTTGAATGCTACTTTCCGTGTCCGATCTTTTTATATTTCTTTGTCCATGGGCAGGTGGTCAAACTTTGGTATTTACAACCCACCATAGCAACAGTTTTATGCTGAATATATACAGATGGTAACCACAATCACATCACAACACCACAAGTACCGTATTCAACCCTATACACTCTGGCCCAATAATCACCCAACCGTGCAAGCTTTCCAAACTGTAAATAAGCATCCTCTTTATTGCCAATTATCAATCAGTAGATAGATTATGGTTTCATTGAGTTGGTTCATTTAAACTTCGAAATGGGCGTAGCGTAGTAGTGGTAGGTACGGTAGTAGTGGAAAGTACCGTATTAACGGTAGGTTCTGTAATAATGGATGCTACAGTAGTAGTGGTAGAGACCGTAGTAGTGGTAGATACCGTAGTAGTGGAAAGTACCGTATTAACGGTAAGTACTGTAGTAATGGATGCTACAGTAGTAGTGGGAGATACCGTAATAGTGGTCGGTACCGTAAAAGTGGTCGGTACCGTAATAGTGGTCGTACCGTAATAGTGGTCGTACCGTAGTAGTGGTCGGTACCGTAATAGTGGTCGTACCATAATAGTGGTCGAACCGTAATAGTGGATGGTACCGTAGTAGTGGTAGGTACCGTAGTAGTGGTAGATGCGGTAGTAGTGGAAGTTACTGTAGTAGTGGTAGATACCGTAGTAATGGAAGGTACTGTTGTTGTAGTAGGTAACGTAGTAGTGATAGATACCGTAGTAGTGGTAGGTACCATAGTTGTGGTAGATACCGTAGTAGTGGTCGGTACCGTAGTAATGGAAGGTACCGTAGTTGTGGTAGGTACCGTAGTAGTGGAATGTACCTTAGTAGTGAAAGATACCGTAGTAGTGGTAGCTACCGTAGTAGTGGAATTTACCGTAGTAGTGGTAGATACAGTAGTAGTGGAAGGTACCGTAGTTGTGGTACATACCGTAGTAGTGGTAGATACGGTAGTAGTGGTAGATACCGTAGTAGTGGTATGTACCGTAGTAGTGGAATATACCGTAGTAGTGGTAGATACAGTAGTAGTAGATAGTGATAGATACCGTAGTTGTGGTAGATACCGTAGTAGTGATAGATACCGTAATAGTGGTAGGTACCGTAGTAGTGGAATGTACCGAAGTAGTGATAGATACCGTAGTTGTGGTAGATACCGTAGTAGTGGTAGATACCGTAGTAGTGGTAGGTACCGTAGTAGTAGAATGTACCGAAGTAGTGGTAGATACAGTAGTAGTGGTAGATACCGTAGTAGTGTAATGTACCGTAATAGTGATAGATACCGTAATAGTGGTAGGTTCCGTAGTAGTGGAATGTACCGTAATAGTGATAGATACCGTAGTTGTGGTAGATACCGTAGTAGTGGTAGGTACCGTTGTAGTGATAGATACCGTAGTAGTGGTAGGTACCGTAGTAGTGGTAGATACCGTAGTTGTGATAGATACCGTAGTAGTAGTAGATACACTAGTAGTGGTAGGTACCGTAGTAGTGGTAGGTACCGTAGTAGTGATGGATACCGTAGTAGTGTTAGGTACCGTAGTAGTGGAATGTACCGTAGTAGTGATAGATACCGTAGTAGTGGTAGGTACCGTAGTAGTGGTAGATACCGTAATAGTGGTAGGTACCGTAGCAGTGGTATGTACCGTAGTAGTGATAGATACCGTAGTAGTGGTAGGTACCGTAGTAGTGGAATGTACCGTAGTAGTGATAGATACCGTAGTAATGGTAGATACCGTAGTATTGGTAGGTATCATAATTGTGGTAGATACCGTAGTAGTGGTAGGTACCGTAGTAGTGGTAGATACAGTAGTAGTAGATACCATAGTTGTGGTAGATACCGTAGTAGTGGTAGGTACCGTAATAGTGGAATGTACCGTAGTAGTGGTAGATACAGTAGTAGTGGTAGGTACCGTAGTAGTGGAATGTACCGTAGTAGTGATAGATACCGTAGTAGTGGTAGATACCATAGTTGTGGTAGGTACCGTAGTAGTGGTAGGTACCGTAGTAGCGGAATGTACCGTAGTAGTGGAATGTACCGTAGTAGTGGAATGTACCGTAGTAGTGATAGATACCGTAGTTGTGGTAGATACCGTAGGAGTGGTAGGTACCGTAGTAGTGGAATGTACCGTAGTAGTGGTAGATACCGTAGTAGTGGTAGGTACCGTAGTAGTGATAGATACCGTAGTAGTGGTAGATACCGTAGTAGTGATAGATACCGTAGTAGTGGTAGATACCGTAGTAGTGATAGATACCGTAGTAGTGGTAGATACCGTAGTAGTGATAAATACCGTAGTAGTGGTAGATACCGTAGTAGTGGAATGTACCGTAGTAGTGGTATATACCGTAGTAGTGGTAGATACCGTAGTAGTGTAATGTACCGTAATAGTGATGGATACCGTAATAGTGGTAGGTTCCGTAGTAGTGGAATGTACCGTAATAGTGATAGATACCGTAGTAGTGGTAGATACCGTAGTAGTGATAAATACCGTAGTAGTGGTAGATACCGTAGTAGTGGAATGTACCGTAATAGTGATAAATACCGTAGTAGTGATAAATACCGTAGTAGTGGTAGATACCGTAGTAGTGGTAGATACCGTAGTAGTGGAATGTACCGTAATAGTGATAAATACCGTAGTAGTGTTAGATACCGTAGTAGTGGTAGATACCGTAGTAGTGGAATGTACCGTAGTAGTGGTATGTACCGTAGTAGTGGAATATACCGTAGTAGTGATAGATACCGTAATAGTGGTAGGTACCGTAGTAGTGGAATGTACCATAGTAGTGATAGATACCGTAGTTGTGGTAGATACCGTAGTAGTGGTAGATACCGTAGTAGTGGTAGATACCGTAGTAGTGGTAGGTACCGTAGTAGTAGAATGTACCGAAGTAGTGGTAGATACAGTAGTAGTGGTAGATACCGTAGTAGTGTAATGTACCGTAATAATGATGGATACTGTAATAGTGGTAGGTTCCGTAGTAGTGGAATGTACCGTAATAGTGATAGATACCGTAGTTGTGGTAGATACCGTAGTAGTGGTAGGTACCGTTGTAGTGATAGATACCGTAGTAGTGGTAGGTACCGAGGTAGTGGTAGATACCGTAGTAGTGTAATGTACCGTAATAGTGATAGATACCGTAATAGTGGTAGGTTCCGTAGTAGTGGAATGTACCGTAATAGTGATAGATACCGTAGTTGTGGTAGATACCGTAGTAGTGGTAGGTACCGTTGTAGTGATAGATACCGTAGTAGTGGTAGGTACCGTAGTAGTGGTAGATACCGTAGTTGTGATAGATACCGTAGTAGTAGTAGATACACTAGTAGTGGTAGGTACCGTAGTAGTGGTAGGTACCGTAGTAGTGATGGATACCGTAGTAGTGTTAGGTACCGTAGTAGTGGAATGTACCGTAGTAGTGATAGATACCGTAGTAGTGGTAGGTACCGTAGTAGTGGTAGATACCGTAATAGTGGTAGGTACCGTAACAGTGGTATGTACCGTAGTAGTGATAGATACCGTAGTAGTGGTAGGTACCGTAGTAGTGGAATGTACCGTAGTAGTGATAGATACCGTAGTAATGGTAGATACCGTAGTATTGGTAGGTATCATAATTGTGGTAGATACCGTAGTAGTGGTAGGTACCGTAGTAGTGGAATGTACCGTAGTAGTGGTAGATACAGTAGTAGTAGATACCATAGTTGTGGTAGATACCGTAGTAGTGGTAGGTACCGTAATAGTGGAATGTACCGTAGTAGTGGTAGATACAGTAGTAGTGGTAGGTACCGTAGTAGTGGAATGTACCGTAGTAGTGATAGATACCGTAGTAGTGGTAGATACCGTAGTAGTGGTAGGTACCATAGTTGTGGTAGGTACCGTAGTAGTGGTAGGTACCGTAGTAGCGGAATGTACCGTAGTAGTGGAATGTACCGTAGTAGTGATAGATACCGTAGTTGTGGTAGATACCGTAGGAGTGGTAGGTACCGTAGTAGTGGAATGTACCGTAGTAGTGGTAGATACCGTAGTAGTGGTAGGTACCGTAGTAGTGATAGATACCGTAGTAGTGGTAGATACCGTAGTAGTGATAGATACCGTAGTAGTGGTAGATACCGTAGTAGTGATAAATACCGTAGTAGTGGTAGATACCGTAGTAGTGGAATGTACCGTAGTAGTGGTATGTACCGTAGTAGTGGTAGATACCGTAGTAGTGTAATGTACCGTAATAGTGATGGATACCGTAATAGTGGTAGGTTCCGTAGTAGTGGAATGTACCGTAATAGTGATAGATACCGTAGTAGTGGTAGATACCGTAGTAGTGATAAATACCGTAGTAGTGGTAGATACCGTAGTAGTGGAATGTACCGTAATAGTGGTGGATACCGTAGTAGTGATAAATACCGTAGTAGTGGTAGATACCGTAGTAGTGGTAGATACCGTAGTAGTGGAATGTACCGTAATAGTGATAAATACCGTAGTAGTGTTAGATACCGTAGTAGTGGTAGATACCGTAGTAGTGGAATGTACCGTAGTAGTGGTATGTACCGTAGTAGTGGAATATACCGTAGTAGTGATAGATACCGTAATAGTGGTAGGTACCGTAGTAGTGGAATGTACCATATTAGTTATAGATACCGTAGTTGTGGTAGATACCGTAGTAGTGGTAGATACCGTAGTAGTGGTAGGTACCGTAGTAGTAGAATGTACCGAAGTAGTGGTAGATACAGTAGTAGTGGTAGATACCGTAGTAGTGTAATGTACCGTAATAATGATGGATACCGTAATAGTGGTAGGTTCCGTAGTAGTGGAATGTACCGTAATAGTGATAGATACCGTAGTTGTGGTAGATACCGTAGTAGTGGTAGGTACCGTTGTAGTGATAGATACCGTAGTAGTGGTAGGTACCGTAGTAGTGGTAGGTACCGAGGTAGTGATAGGTACCGTAGTAGTGGTAGATACCGTAGTAGTGATAGATACCGTAGTAGTAGTAGATACACTAGTAGTGGTAGGTACCGTAGTAGTGGTGGATACCGTAGTAGTGTTAGGTACCGTAGTAGTGGAATGTACCGTAGTAGTGATAGATACCGTAGTAGTGGTAGGTACCGTAGTAGTGGTAGGTACCGTAGTAGTGGTAGATACCGTAGTAGTGGTAGATACCGTAGTAGTGGTAGGTACCGTAGTAGTGGAATGTACCGTAGTAGTGGTAGATACAGTAGTAGTGGTAGGTACCGTAGTAGTGGAATGTACCGTAGTAGTGGTAGATACAGTAGTAGTGGTAGGTACCGTAGTAGTGTAATATACCGTAGTAGTGATAGATACCGTAGTAGTGGTAGATACCGTAGTAGTGGTAGGTACTATAGTTGTGGTAGGTACCGTAGTAGTGGTAGGTACCGTAGTAGTGGTAGATACAGTAGTAGTAGATACCATAGTAGTGATAGATACCGTAGTAATGGTAGATACCGTAGTATTGGTAGGTATCATAATTGTGGTAGATACCGTAGTAGTGGTAGGTACCATAGTAGTGGAATGTACCGTAGTAGTGGTAGATACAGTAGTAGTAGATACCATAGTTGTGGTAGATACCGTAGTAGTGGTAGGTACCGTAATAGTGGAATGTACCGTAGTAGTGGTAGATACAGTAGTAGTGGTAGGTACCGTAGTAGTGGAATATACCGTAGTAGTGATAGATACCGTAGTAGTGGTAGATACCATAGTTGTGGTAGGTACCGTAGTAGTGGTAGGTACCGTAGTAGTGGAATGTAACGTAGTAGTGGTAGATACAGTAGTAGTGGTAGATACCGTAGTAGTGGAATGTACCGTAATAGTGATAGATACCGTAATAGTGGTAGGTACCGTAGTAGTGGAATGTACCGTAGTAGTGGTAGATACAGTAGTAGTGGTAGGTACCGTAGTAGTGTAATATACCGTAGTAGTGATAGATACCGTAGTAGTGGTAGATACCGTAGTAGTGGTAGGTACCATAGTTGTGGTAGGTACCGTAGTAGTGGTAGGTACCGTAGTAGTGGTAGATACAGTAGTAGTAGATACCATAGTAGTGATAGATACCGTAGTAATGGTAGATACCGTAGTATTGGTAGGTATCATAATTGTGGTAGATACCGTAGTAGTGGTAGGTACCGTAGTAGTGGAATGTACCGTAGTAGTGGTAGATACAGTAGTAGTAGATACCATAGTTGTGGTAGATACCGTAGTAGTGGTAGGTACCGTAATAGTGGAATGTACCGTAGTAGTGGTAGATACAGTAGTAGTGGTAGGTACCGTAGTAGTGGAATATACCGTAGTAGTGATAGATACCGTAGTAGTGGTAGATACCATAGTTGTGGTAGGTACCGTAGTAGTGGTAGGTACCGTAGTAGTGGAATGTAACGTAGTAGTGGTAGATACAGTAGTAGTGGTAGATACCGTAGTAGTGGAATGTACCGTAATAGTGATAGATACCGTAATAGTGGTAGGTACCGTAGTAGTGGAATGTACCGTAGTAGTGGTAGATACAGTAGTAGTGGTAGATACCATAGTTGTGGTAGGTACCGTAGTAGTGGTAGGTACAGTAGTAGTGGTAGATACCGTAGCAGTGGAATGTACCGTAATAGTGATAGATACCGTAATAGTGGTAGGTACCGTAGTAGTGGAATGTACCGTAGTAGTGGTAGATACAGTAGTAGTGGTAGATACCGTAGTAGTGGAATGTACCGTAATAGTGATAGATACCGTAATAGTGATAGATACCGTAGTTGTGGTAGATACCGTAGTAGTGGTAGGTACCGTAATAGTGGAATGTACCGTAGTAGTGGTAGATACAGTAGTAGTGGTAGGTACCGTAGTAGTGGAATATACCGTAGTAGTGATAGATACCGTAGTAGTGGTAGATACCGTAGTAGTGGTAGGTACCATAGTTGTGGTAGGTACCGTAGTAGTGGTAGGTACCGTAGTAGTGGAATGTACCGTAGTAGTGGTAGGTACCGTAATAGTGGAATGTACCGTAGTAGTGATAGATTCCGTAGTAGTGGTAGATACCGTAGTAGTGGTAGGTTCCGTAGTAGTGGTAGGTACCGTAGTAGTGATAGATACCGTAGTAGAGGTAGATACAGTAGTAGTTGTAGGTACCGTAGTAGTGGTAGATACCGTAGTAGTGGAAGGTACCGTAGTAGTGGAATGTACCGTAGTAGTGGTAGATGCAGTAGTAGTGGTAGATACCGTAGTAGTGGTAGATACCGTAGTAGTGGTAGGTACCATAGTTGTGGTAGATACCGTAATAGTGGTAGGTAACGTAGTAGTGGAATGTACCGTAGTAGTGGTAGATACAGTAGTAGTGGTAGATACCGTAGTAGTGGTAGATACCGTAGTAGTGGAATGTACCGTAATAGTGGTAGATACAGTAGTAGTGGTAGGTACCGTAGTAGTGATATATACCGTAGTAGTGGAATGTACCGTAATAGTGGTAGATACAGTAGTAGTGGTAGGTACCGTAGTAGTGATATATACCGTAGTAGTGATAGATACCGTAGTAGTGGTAGGTACCGTAGTTGTGGTAGATACCGTAGTAGTGGTAGGTACCGTAGTTGTGGTAGATACCGTAGTAGTGGTAGATACCGTAATAGTGGTAGGTACCGTAGTTGTGGTAAATACTGTAGTAGTGGTAGGTACCGTAGTAGTGATAGATACCGTATTAGTGGTAGGTACCATAGTGTGGTAGGGACCGTAGTAGTTGTAGGGACCGTAGTAGTGGTAGGTACCGTTATAGTTGTATGAACCTGACACTGCCCATCTTTTCAATGTTTCAGCATTTTCCGTTTGACCCAGTCTCCTTTTCTGATAGAATTATTTGCTTGTGGACTTGATCATGTTCGACTGTTGAAAGGTTTTACTTGATTTCTGGGTGACACATTTATCGTTGTGGAACTATTCTTATGTTGGTAAACTGGTCATCTGTAAGGTGTCTAGGTCACAAACATGCATGGATAACCAGCGATCAAGTATATATGGATATAAACTTTCAAGTTCGGTGTTTTATGCCAATAATCACATTTAGAGTGGTATTTTGCTGCTCTCTAACACAGCTCTTGAAAGAGCAATACAGGTTCGTGTTTTTTGATATCTTTTAATGACGATTGTGTTTAAGATGTTTCTGTATAACTCTGTATAAAAATATGACCATAATGCATTATAATACTTAACCTCGTAGTTTCAGAGAAGAATATTTAATTCACAGCATGAAGGGGGGAAATATTTCCTCAGGTTCACCATTTAACAAGCCTGACAGAGGACCATACGCTAATACAACATGCGAAGTATTATAACTCTATACCTTGTGGTTTCATAGTAGAATTGTCAATTGTTCCCCACATAAGTCGATGGAAAACATGCAAACTCTCATTATACAAACCCAGGATTGCGTCCAACAGCCCCTCTCCCGGCCCTACAGCTCTCCTCAATGCCCCCATTTGACCACTTCATTTGAACAATGTTAATGATGACAAAGCTGTCACTTGTAAGCAAAATCTGTAGAAAATAGTGTTTGCAGTTTTGAGAAGATTTTGTTTTATTGTTTTCTACTATTTTTAGTAACATCTTGGAACTTATGTTGAGCTAATTTTAACAAACTTGGACGACACTAATCTAAGGATCGTACATTATCAAAATTAGCGAAGCCGTTGGAGAAAAGTATCTTAAAGCAAATGTTAAGGAATGAAGGCGGTCGAAAGTTTATCCTAATAGCTCACATTTGAGCACTGCTTAATTAAAAAATAATGCCCCTTTTGTGGGCCTCATACTTTAGTCAGCAAAATCATTAAAAATACTTCCAATATTATCTTTTTACTGCTTTCTATTTGTTTTACTGATATTTCGAAACGTTTTTTCCGACACAACAAACATTTCATTACGATTAATAACAGTTTTATATTAAAAATTTGGGTCCCCCTTTTAGGGCCTCATTTCCCCAGGGGACTTGGGTCCCCTGGCGTGTCTCCTGCTTTTTATTTAAAGCTGATACCCTAATTATTTATTTCAATAATGATTTGCAAAACCCTAGAATATCCAGTTTGCTCAGGTGAAGTCGGGTCACAAATGGCTCCAGTGTTTATAGTTATAGAGATATTGAATCTTAATCTTCTTTTCTGAAACCATAAGGTATAGATCTCTCATATATTGCATGTAGCATACGTTTATTACCCTCAACCAAGTTTGTGCAAATAGTGACCCTGTGGTCGAATTTGGCCCTGTTCTTTGGTAAGCTTTACGCATGCGTGCGTAATATTTAATAGAACTTACAAGGGGTCGTACCAGATATCTACATATATACAAGAATGCAAAAAAACATCGAACTTATGGATCTATGGTAGGTAGGTTGTTAGGTAGGTATGTGCGTGCGTGAATGCGTGAATGCGTACGTTCGTGTGTGCGTGCGTGCCTGTGTGGGTCATTCATATCACGACGGTGTCTTCTTGTAGCAGAGAGCTCTATGCTCAGCTTTAAAGTGCTGCTCATTTTATTGACACCGGGCCGACCATTCATATAACCGATACTGCTCAACAGCTGTCAATTAAATTAACGCCTGTTTGAGGTTGAAAAAACGGGACATAAGCAGTGAATCAGTCATTCATAGAACTACCCTGTATGTTAAACGTCACGCAAATGAGCTACTAGTACCATGTTTAAAATGCCTTTGATATGACCTCGTCGGGAATTGAACGCATGACCTCTCGCATGCGAGGCGGACGCTCTGCCAGTAGGCCACGCAGCGGTGATGAAGAAAGTTTGAGGGTATGAGGACATGTCTGTCACCACCACTACAGACTAAAGCAATTAAATAAAGACCTATGCATTTAAATGGACACGTTTTTCTGAGTGTTATAATTCGAGAGAGAATGTAATGTATCGCCTGCGATTAAATAAATTGTTCGTCGGCTACCCATTATATAGATTTCATGCAATCCAACTTTCGTCGCCTTTTGCAAAAGCTACAGTATACAAAACACGCGTACATTAAAAAGGAATCGGAAACTGTATGATGTAGGCTTGTCAACATTAGGCTACTCATTAAAATACAATTTTTTTCCTTCACGTGGATTTAAAACACTACCAACATTTTATGTTCGATTGTGTTATTTAAAGAAACTAGCCCACGAAATAACCACGGCAAAATAACACTACACCACCTTTTATCAAAACCCTATCCAGGTGTTCAGGTCATATAATACTATATATTGAATATGGGAAAAGCGAGTTATGAGTTCGAAGCTCCAGTTTTGGGGTTTGGCCTGGCCGGTTAAAGCCGTTTATGTTGTGACTAACAGACAGATAAACAGACAGCCCTTGTCGTCAGTAGGTTTACAAACGATGTCCATATGTTGTACAATTTGGCTGTTGATGGCGGGATAGCTGTTTTAACAAAATATCGCACACTTAGCATTAATAACAACAACAACAACAACAACAACAACAACACAAATAGTTTATTATACACAGAAACATGTGCATGGTTGGTGTGTATCCAACATAAAAAATGGATATTCGAATATAGCCTAAAATGTGTTGAAAATGACGTTAAAACACCATCCAACCTATCCAACGGAAATCAGTAAAACGACGTCGCTGACGTCATCACTTATCTAGTAACGACGTCGTGTCATTCGCTGCCTAGCATCGAAGCCACACAGACGTGTATTTTATTAGTACGAGCTACTTAGAAAAAACAATGGGAAACTGTTTTCCCAAGCTATCCAAACGCAACAAAGTTTGCCCCTCGCCAAATAGCAAGGAGGAAGATAATGACAATGTGTCAGAAGTTCTTGGAAGGGCGACGCCATTCCAGCGTCCAAGTTCCCGCCAACAATGCGAAATGTTGACTCAACTCCAAGATGGTAATCATAAAGCTTTTATCGTTTTGATCTTTGAAATTTCATATCTTTTAAATGTTTTAAATGTTACCATGACTTGTGCCTCCCTGATGGCGTTCTGTATAAAAATATATATGTATAGACTCAGATCTAACTGTAGTTTACAATTCCTCCTTCATATTTCAGTT
Source organism: Cyrtodaria siliqua (assembly GCA_037043455.1). Lineage (NCBI taxonomy): Eukaryota > Metazoa > Mollusca > Bivalvia > Adapedonta > Hiatellidae > Cyrtodaria > Cyrtodaria siliqua. The sequence goes on from JAWPHD010006814.1 coordinate 106,491, forward strand.
TATATTTCTACATCAGTTTCAATGTCAAGCCAATGTACAAAACACTCGTTTCTTAAAAAAACGTGACCTTTCTAAATAAGTTTTTCATGATCAAAGATGGTCGCCGATACTACAAATGAACACACAAATAAAATAAAATCATTATATCTCCTTCGAAATTGCTTGTTTTGACGTTATATAATATCATGTGTATGTTTTATTGACCTCCAATGAGTTTATATGTCTTTTCGCGTTTGTAGAATTGTGAAATGTCCGCTTCATACTTAGATATGTGACTGGTGTAATATTCATTGCTTAATAGCTACATTTACTCGATACGATATATTGTTGTATATATTCACTGTAAAGCATGCTTCGCAAGCATTCAATGTGTGTTGAGTAGAAAGGCGGACCTACTGCGCATGCATCCGTGTGTTAATAGAAAGGCGGGGCTACTGCGCACGCATTCAATGTGTCTCACAAGAAAAAAGATAATCCACTGACTGAAAATACGCTGACGGTATGTGTCTATCCTGCATTATTTTATCATTATCAATTCACCCAATGCGTAGTTATTGTGTGTGCTATGGTGACGGGAAATGAATGTAAATATAGGAATTGTTCTCATTTTTCGGCGTTTATGCGGTTTCAAGGACTGTTAATAAATGGCAAATTTACCAAAAGGAGCTATCGCAACTCTTGGAATTTGCTATTTACTACCAGCGTTTAAAATCGCATCAACGTCGAAAAAATACGAATCCATTCCGTTTCAGAGCAAGATGTTAAAATGGGGACAGGCGGTGTAGCATTTACCGTAGACTACATTGAAGGTAATCCCTGCAGAATGCCATCAAGACTCGCCGACAGACTGGACGGTGCCGTCACACCCGATGGGGATGAGACCGAGGTAAGCCGAATTGTTTAGTTCATTTGATAAAATGTGCACATGTCCTTCGGTAGGTCAGAATCTGACTAACTGTATGGCTATACATGTAGCTCTCTAACGAAATAGGTCAAATTTCCATCATGTGCATCTTATTGTATGTCTTCCATACACAACCAAATGACTTCTCCAACGGTGTCTTTTCTTCACACTCTCCAGATTAAATACAGAGCAGCAGAGAAAGAACTTCTAGCCGAACTATTTCGTGATGACATTCTACAGGAGCGTCGCGTCAAAGCCAGACGTGAAGTAAACCAGTATGACGTTGCCAGAAGACGCGTCGCCTTCGACATGACTCATGAACACAGAACAAGGTCTTCATTAGATAAGTAGTTTACTTTAACCATTTTGCATAATAGTTTTACAAACGACAGTATCACTGAGCTTCAAATGTGATGTGCCGAAATGTGGCGGGAGGTGTACAGTACTGGTTCTAACCAGAAAAAGTCGGTGATCTGCCTCCATCACAAAATATCGACCGTCATATATAACCTTGCATGTGTTTAAAATTACGTAAAGCAACATACATAACACAAAACCATCCGGATAAGTTGAAAGCCGCTGTTAATAACATGACATTTTCACTTGTTGTTGTACCAGCCTAATATACCGATGACATTTTATTATTATTGAAAACGACTTGGTTCTCTATGTCCTGTTTATTCTTTACGCAGGGAAACACCTAGCCTCCAGGAACGCCGGCAAAAGGTCAAGGACATGGCAGATGAGAACAGGAAAAATGTCAAGGTCGTTACTTCGGTAACGGACGACAGCAACTAAATTCTCCCACCTATCACATGATCCATACAGCAATGCTTTTTACCATTGGTCACTCAACATATTATTTTATTTTATTGATGTGTTTTTAAGAAAAATTCTAAAGCCTATATAGTTTTTTTCATCAAGATGTTTTTGTTTTTTACTTTAAATCTTGGCAGTATTTATTCTTCCATAATTAGTCGTCACATTACATGTATATGTTTCGTCACTGTGTTTATCTAAGCCATATATTAGTGGTTATACAAAATGCAAAAAAAAAAAAAAAAGATTGTTGAAGTTATAAAAAGTGTTTTTATTTAGAGAAAACTGCATGAATAATGCAGGTTAAATCAATTATATTATCAAAGACGGCTACTAGTGCAATCCATTTTCGCCGGCGATGTCTAAATCTTACTCAGAAACCCAGTCGCTATTCAGGAATACTCAGAAATGTTTCAGAATTAAAACACGATAACAAAATGTAACATAGTGTACGAACCTAATGCACTAAATGTGCCGTCAGGTGTCCCAAGTACACCCGACCTGTGCTCCTAATATGCAACATCGTTTTAAGCATCTATATCTGTGTAACCGCATCTATTAGACTGAATGACGCAACAGTGCTTGTTTTATTAAATATTGTAGATGTTTTTCAAGCGTTCGTTGACGTGAATGACATAACAGTGATTGTTTTATTAACTATTTTAGATGTTTCTCAAGCGTTTCTTGTTAGGCTTCAGCTGTTCGCTAATACTCATTTATTGGGCGCACGTTTCTCAAACATGTATTGCTGGGCTACAACTCCTTTACTGGGATCTTTCGAAAATGTGACGATTTGTGTAAATGTACTTAAACAAGCTATTTATATTTTTCTTCTGAATAAAGTACTATTTATAATAACATCCATTGTTTTCGTTTTTGTATCTTGGTCAGTCGCTGTATAACATACTTCAATATTACATCGCACCCATTGACATGTATGACACAAGGGTTCTGTAGATGTCATTTCACTTAACTCTGCCAGTCCGCTTTAATCTGCTGTGAAGTAAAAATGGAGTCATGTATTTTACGTGCGTTATAAACTGCTGTGAAGTAAATATGTGGTCATGTATTTGACATGCGTTATAATCTGATGTGAAGTAAATATGTGGTCGTGTAGTTTACCTGCGATGTGAAGCAAATGCGGATGTCATGTATTTGACTTGCGCTTTATTCTGCTGTGAAGTGAATGTTTAACTCGCGTTTAAATCTGTTTTGCAGTAAATGTAGAAGTAATGTGTTTGACTTGCGTCTAATACTGCTGTGAAGTAAATGTAAAAGTCATTTGTTTGACTTGCGTCTAATACTGCTTTGACGTAAATGTAACCTAAATGTAAAAGTCATGTGTTTGATTTGCGTCTAATACTGCTTTGACGTAAATGTAGAAGTTATGTGTTTGACTTGCGTCTAATACTGCTTTCAAGTAAATGTAGAAGTTATGTGTTTGACTTGTGTTTGACTTGCGTCTAATACTGCTTTGACGTAAATGTAGAAGCCATGTGTTTGACTTCTGTCTAATACTGCTGTGAAGTAAATGTAGAAGTTATGTGTTTGACTTGCGTCTAATACTGCTTTCAAGTAAATGTAGAAGTTATGTGTTTGACTTGTGTTTGACTTGCGTCTAATACTGCTTTGACGTAAATGTAGAAGTTATGTGTTTGACTTGCGTCTAATACTGCTTTCAAGTAAATGTAGAAGTTATGTGTTTGACTTGCGTCTAATACTGCTTTCAAGTAAATGTAGAAGTTATGTGTTTGACTTGTGTTTGACTTGCGTCTAATACTGCTTTGACGTAAATGTAGAAGTTATGTGTTTGACTTGCGTCTAATACTGCTTTGACGTAAATGTAGAAGCCATGTGTTTGACTTCTGTCTAATACTGCTGTGAAGTAAATGTAGAAGTTATGTGTTTGACTTGCGTCTAATACTGCTTTCAAGTAAATGTAGAAGTTATGTGTTTGACTTGTGTTTGACTTGCGTCTAATACTGCTTTGACGTAAATGTAGAAGTTATGTGTTTGACTTGCGTCTAATACTGCTTTCAAGTAAATGTAGAAGTTATGTGTTTGACTTGTGTTTGACTTGCGTCTAATACTGCTTTGACGTAAATGTAGAAGCCATGTGTTTGACTTCTGTCTAATACTACTGTGAAGTAAATGCATTTGACTTACATATTAAAGGAACACACGGCGATCTTAAAATGTTTATCAAACATCGAAATTACTGTCCTGCTTGAATTATCCAGTATCATTTTGACTTTAAACCTGCTTTCATATAATTATATAAGGTGTTGAAGTTTCACTTGTTCTTCTTACTCTACCCTATGTCTAAATATATTATTGTGCATTATAATGAACATGTAATGACACAATTTCAGTATGACCTAATTCATGCACCAAAAAAACACAAACAAACCCACAAACAAACCAACAAACAAGAAAACAAGAAATTTGAGCACAAAATCAAATCAAATTACCATCATTTTATTCAAGCTGAATGTATATGATCCTATGAAATGTATATATAGGAAGAAAAATTAAATGAACAGTTATAGGAAGACAATGCATGAAACAGTTATAGGAAGAAAAATGCATGATATAAACAGGTATAGGTAGAAAAATGACTGAAATAAACAGAAAAATGCATGTTATAAACAGTACATAGTAAGAAAAATGCCTGCTATAAACAGTATTATAAAGAAAGATGCATGATATATCAGTTATAGGAAGAAAAAATCATGATATAAGCAGGTATAGGTAGAAAAATACATGCTATAAACAGTTATAAGAAGAAAAATGCATGATATAAGCAGTATATAGGTAGAAAAATACATGCTATAAACAGTTATAAGAAGAAAAATGCATGATATAAACAGTTATAGGAAGAAAAATGCATTATATAAATAGTATACAGTATATAGGAAGAAAATGCATGATATAAACAGTTATAGGAAAAAAATGCATGATATAAACAGCTATAGGAAGAAAAATGCATGACATAAACATACTGTAGGAAGAAAATGCATGAAATAAATAGTTATAGGAAGAAAAATGCATTATATAAACAGTTGTAAGAAGAAAATGCATGACATAAACAGTTATAGGAAGAAAAAGGCATGATATAAACAGTTAAAGGAAGAAAAATGCATAACATAAGCAGTAATAAGAAGAAAAATGCATGAAATAAACAGTTAAAGGATTAAAATGCATGATATAAACAGTTATAAGAAAAACAAGGCATGAAATAAACAGTTATAGGATTAAAATGCATGATATAAACAGTTATAAGAAAAAAAATGCATGATATAAACAGGTATAGGTAGAAAAATGACTGAAATAAACAGAAAAAATGCATGTTATAAACAGTACATAGTAAGAAAAATGCCTGCTATAAACAGTATTATAAAGAAAGATGCATGATATATCAGTTATAGGAAGAAAAATGCATGATATAAACAGTATATAGGAAGAAAAAATCATGATATAAGCAGGTATAGGTAGAAAAATACATGCTATAAACAGTTATAAGAAAAAAAATGCATGATATAAACAGTTATAGGAAGAAAAATGCATTATATAAATAGTATACAGTATATAGGAAGAAAATGCATGATATAAACAGTTATAGGAAAAAAATGCATGATATAAACAGCTATAGGAAGAAAAATGCATGACATAAACAGTTATAGGAAGAAAATATACTGAATTAGTCCCTGATCCCATGAGTGACAGAACCCACATCTATGAGGTGCAAGTGATTTCAAGTTAGAGACTCTCACCACTCGGCCACGGAAGCCCCTGATCTATCTAAAACATTCAAGGTCATTGACCTCTTGTTAAAAGAAATATTTTGTAAAGTTATAATCTGTGTTAGGTTGCATGTCAATGTTATGAAAAAGGGCATTACTCTGTCGAAATGAAATTCGGAGTTATTGGACATGTGGAAGAACAGGATAAAGTTTCATGACCATAGGTCAATATTAAGTTTGACGAGTTATGAGCTGGTTTAGGTTGCAGGCTAAAGTTTATTGTAAACAATGCCTTAGTCTGCAGAAATAAAAGCCAGAGTAATTGGACATGTGTAACGACATTCCTTGGGGTAAGATGAATATGTGTGCGAAGTTTCATGAACATAAGTCAGCTGCTTTTCAAGTTTTGATCAAGGTCAGGTTGCAGGTTAAAGTGTGACGGGCTAAGACAAAGTGATCATTAAGTGTCTGCCATGCTACGACAGTGACACAAACATCAGATCAAATGCTAGTTTCATCCTCATTATATCGCAGTTCAGGAGAAATGGCCACTGCATTATAAACAATTAACCAATATAAAATGAAAAGTAGATATTTTGTTAAGTACATAACAGGTTAAAGAACTGACGCCGCCCCATCAGGACTCATTAGTTTTATAGATAGTTATATATATTTATTTCGGCAAATATTAAGATGTACAAACATGGTTATATAAAACAACACAATGCATAAAATATAAAATAAAATGCATGCATGAGATATAAACCATGCTTTTGTTTAAACATATTTTATTTCAACATTTTTTACAACATATATATATTGGTACAGTACATAATTAATAGGATTGGAACGAAAGAAAAATCTTATAGAGATCCTCTCCTTGGTAATTGATGTTGGCGGTAAATACAAATTAACATCAATATGACAATAGTTTTGTAGTATTATATAGTCAAAAAGAAAGAAAACGTATAGAAAAGTAAAGATGTCATAAGGAGAAGAAAAAACAACAACAAGAAAAACAGCAACAGGGAACTCTTGGGTGAGGCCGGGGCATAGGGACGAGGACGTGTAACAGTTGACAAAATGTTAACGGCTAACAGAACTCCTCAATTAGAAAGGTAGTGAAATCGTTTTCGTAACAAATTAAAACCGTTTGCTTGCTCTAATAGATATATATGCACAGCTTCAAATATTGCCACATTTGTTTGGTACGAGACCGATGAATCTCAAAAAAGAATTGTTTAAAGTGAAACTGCGCACAACAGTTCTAGAGCATGCATCAGTTCGTCTCGACTAGTTTGATATATCGGACAATTGAAGAAAAAGTGATGCGTATTTTCAATTCCACCACAGCGACATAGTGGAGAATCAACTATGTTCTTTAAGAACAAATCGTGATGTAATGAACTATAATTCGTGCGCAGACGAGTATGGAGTAACTGCGCTCTTCTACTGCCATAGTAATAATATTTAGGAGGCTGCGTAATATCACGTTTCAGGTAATGTTTGAATGAGGTTAATGCTGCCATATGTCTTACATCTAGTGGGAGTTTGTTCCATTCGCGAACAACTGAAGGAACAAAGGAGTTGAGGTAAAGATTAGTTCTGGAAGCAGGAGTTTGCAAATCAGTTGCATTTCTTAAATTGTATCGAGATGATTCACTAACTATTGGTGGAACTAAATTTGAAAGGTATGGAGGGGTAGCATGATCTATCATTTTGTGAAAAAGTTTAAGGTTATGTTTAGTTCGACGAAATTCAAGGCTTTCCCAGCATGAGTCTTGTTTTAGCTTATGGATAGAAACTAGCTTAGTGGTGCCTGTGGCTATTCTAGCAGCCTCGTTTTGTATTTTATCGAGTTCTAGTTTTAAATTTTGTGTACAATTATCCCAGATGACATCGGCATACTCTAAGATAGGTCGGATAAAATATATATCAACAATTTCAACTGATTTTCTATCAAGTTCAAATTTTAGTTTCATCATTATATGTATTCGTGACCATGCTTTTTTTAAGACGTAATTGGTGTGTGTGTGCTAGGAGCAGTCACAGGAATGAAAAACACCTAGGTGTTTGTGAGAGGTAACAACTTCTATTTGGTGTTTATCCACAATTAGTGGTGGATGGAAAGGTTTGTTTACTTTCCTCGATATTAACAGAGATTCTGTTTTTGATGGGTTGAAAGTAACAAGCCATGTTTTTGCCCAGTCCGTTATTATTTCAATATCATCATTCAAAACATTAGCTGTAGCATGTGCGTCACTGTTATGGTCGACTACAAGAAAGAGACTAGTGTCATCAGCAAATAAACGAATATTTGAATTAAAGTTATCAACAATGTCGTTTATGTCAACAAGAAATAATAATGGTCCTAAAATAGACCCTTGTGAGACACCAGCATTTATTTTATTCCGCTGGCATTTTGAACCAGGTATTACAACAGGTTGTCGTCTGTTCTCAAGGTAACTAGACAATACTTGTAAAATGTCGTTAGAAATGCCCGATGCTTTTAGCTAAAACCATGCTTTGCACATCAAGCCAAGGATAACACAAAAAAGGGGGAAATGATTTTCCCTTATTGCCATTGTGGTCCTTGTTAATGATGGCGTGACACAGAGAGGCATAAGTATCAGATTAACTATCCAGCATTAACACATTTGTTTTACATTATCACTTGCGCATAAATATCAAATATTAACTATTTAGTACATAAAATATTTTGATATTGACACTTTAATGATATCACATAGATAATTAAAAATTACTAGCATTAAATGGAAATGGATTTTAACATAGATAATTTAAATGACTAGCATTAAATGGAAAAGGTCAACGGACTTTCACTTGTTATGCACACCCATATGGTTATTTCCCACCGTTATCTCGTACTAATTTCGGAAAACTGAATGTAGGTCTTGCGATGGAAAGGTGCGTAGGAATACATTTCTTTCATTAAAGGGACTGGAGGTCATCTCTGGAAGAATTCTAGTACCATAAATATGAATACTGAGAAGGGGGATAAAACCATGAGTGGAGCAAATATGCACACATTTACAAGAAGCAAATGTACTGAAAGCGATTTTGTTTTAAATGTATAAATAATATATACTGACGGTCAAAGAAAACGCACTATTAACTCCATATGTTAATGCTGTTGGATTATTCGCAAACCATTTGGAATAAAACTGCAGAACCAATAGTTTTTATTTTTGAAGTATTTAATCTTAATACCTAACTTGTCTTACATGTTTATTGGTAGGCTGTTATGACAAGCAGTTACTCAGTTATCTACCTTGTCATTTAACATAGTTTATTATGGATAATCATAAAAAGAAAACTAAATTTCAACCTGCATTAACTCTTAATAAATTCCAGTTGATTTTACTGGCCTTTTCATTGTTTGGCTTTTGACAGTATTATGCAATGGATGTTTCCGAGAAAGTTATTTATTTGTGCAATGTAACTGAAGAAACCCGGAAGTACACGTGCAATTCATAACAACAATGTGGAATGCACTAAAGCCAGATATGCATGTAACAAATGTTATATGTCGACTCGTTACAAGGATTATATTATTTTCAAATTCTAACTTTTAAACAAATTCGTTTCGTGGTGCGTTTTCATTAACCTTGAAGACCGAGTGCGCGCTAAAGTGTGAAAAACACGTTTTTCACGAGCGCGCTGACGTTACAGTTCCCCCGGAAAAAAATCAGACAGTAAATTAAAACTTGCACAAATATATTGAAACTAAAAGGGTGTTCCACGGAACACTTGTGTCGCCTGCTGTGTGCTCTTCAGTCAGTCATCAGGTACAGTTTAACAATAAGACAAGAGGTTTTTTTTATTTTTAGATTTACGGGATTTTTTTTTTTCAAAAGTGAGCAGTAGAGGGGGGAATAAAAATAAAAATAAAATTAAACTCATCGTCAGAAATGAAAATAAAAATAAAATGATTAACGATGAAAATATTTTTATTTTCATTAAGCCGTAATTATAATTAAAATCATGGTTTCTTTTTGAAACAACAATATTTAACATCGATTCTAAGATAATCAATAAAGAGATTTTCCTATACTGAGTGTTATTGCTATTGTTTAGAGCTAGACTAAAAGAGTGTTCCACGGAACACTTGTGTCGCCTGCCTATTTCAGCTAGTGCAATCTTTTTTTTTAAGTGTTAACATTAATTAAAAGCGCGGACTAAATCTGCATTGGATAATTGATAAGGAAGAACTGTATAAAGTTAAGGACCATATGTCAATATTTTGCCAAGTTGTGAGCTAGGTTACAGGTTAAAGTTTCATAAAAAGGGGCATAACTCTGCCAAATGAAAGTCAGAGTTATTGGTCATGGGTAACAATATTACGTGTGGTAAGATGAATATGTGTGTGGGTTTCATGAACATACGTCAAATACTTTCATGTTATAGCCAGTTATGAGCTTGGTTAGGTGCCAGTTAAAGATTTATGAAAGGGGACATAACTCTGTCAAACGGAAAGGCATAGTTAGTGGGCATGTGTAACAACATTCTTTAGGTTAAGATGAAGATGTGTGTAAAGTGTTATGAACACAGGACACATACTTTTCAAGTTATTGCCAAGTTGGGTTGCAGGATAAAGTGTGATGTACGGACGGATGGCGGACAAAGTGATCCCTAAGTGTCTACCATGCTACGCAGGTGACACCAAAACTGATTTACTTCTCAGTTTTAAAAAAAAAATCACATAACTCTTAAATTCAAAAAATTTAGCCTAATTCTCAATGTAGAGAGCATTCTTTATATTGTAATCTAGAACTTGCATTAAAATTATGTGCATACAATCACTAACATTTTTAGCTCACATGAGTGAGCTATTGTGACCGTTTTTTGTCCGTCGTCCGTCGTCATCCGTTAGCTCTTGCTTAAACAACTTCTCCAAGAACAATTTTGACCAAATTTCACATGGATGATACTAAGGTCAAATCATTCGAAAATTATACAAATTAGGTCAATGCGACATCCAAGATGGCCGCCATTACCATATACATGTATGTTCAAAATCTTAAAAAATCTACTTCTCAAGAACCGCTGAACAAATGTTGAAAGTTTTTGTTTATAAATGTTCGCCAACTCCTACGCTACAACTAAGTTCCTAGGGTCAAAAATGGCTGTGCCCCGGGGTTCCAAAGTTTGTATGTGGATATTTTACATGTTTTACATAGACTTATATAGGGCATCTCCTCAGAAATCGCTTGGCCAATTTTGACCAAATTTCACGTGGACGATACTGAGATCATTGCCTTCCAAATTTGTACACATTAGGTCAATGCGACATCCAAGATGGCCGCCATTACCATATATGGTCAAAACCTTAAGCAATCTTCTTCACAAGAATCGCTGACAGTTTTTGTTTATAAATGATCACCAACTCCTAGTCTACAAAAGTTGTACAAAAGAAGTTCCTGGGGTAAAAAATGGTTGTGCCCCAGGGTTCCAAAATTCGTATATGGAGATTTTACATGTTTTTTTACATAGACTTATATAGGTCATTTGTAAACGCCATCTTCTCAGAAACCGCTTGATCAATTTTGATCAAATTTCAGGTGGATGATACTGAGGTCAATGCCTTCCACAATTATATAAATTTGATCAATGCGACATCCAAGATGGCTCATGAACCGCTGAACAGATTTTAACAGTTTTTATTTATAAATGATCGCCAACTCCTAGACTACAAAGGTTTCACAAACGAAGTTCCTAGGGTCAAAATGGCTGTGCCCCGGGGTTCCCAAGAGATATTACATGTTTTACACAGACTTATATAGGGCATTTGTAAACGACATCTCCTCAGAAACCGCTTGACCAATTTCGACCAAATTTCATTTGGATGCTACTGATATCAGTGCCTTCTAAAGTTATACAAATTAGGTCAATGCAACATCCAGGATGGCCGTCATTACCACATATGGTCAAAACCTTAAACAATCTTCTTCTCAAGAACCGCTAAACAGATTTTAACAGTTTTTGTTTATAAATGATCGCCAACTCCTAGACTACAAAGATTACACAAACGAAGTTCCTAGGTTCAAAAATGGCTGTGCCCCAGGGTTCCAAAGAGATTTTACATGTTTTACATAGACTTATATAGGTCATTTGTAAACGACATCTCCTCAGAAACCGCTTGACCAATTTCTGATGTCAGTGCCTTCTAAAGTTTTACAAATTAGGTCAATGCAACATCCAGGATGGCCGCCATTACCACATATAGTCAAAACCTTAAACAATCTTCTTCTCAAGAACCGCTGAACAGATTTTGACGGATTTTATTTATAAATGGTCGCCAACTCCTATAGACTATAAAAGTTGTACAAACGAAGTTGCTAGGGTCAAAAGTTTGTATATGGAGATTTTACGTGTTTTATATAGGGAAATCTTCGCCTTTAAAAGCACAAGATGTAGATCTCTCATATATTGCGTGTAGCAATAGTTTTTGGTCCTCTACAAAATTTTGTTCATATGGTGGCCCTGCGGTCAAATCTTGCCCCGCGCCGGGGATCACAGTTTTACATAGAATAGTATAGGAAAATCTTAAAAAAAAAAAAAATCTCTAAAACTGCTTGGTCACTTCTGACTAAACTTCAGATGGATGATCCTTAGGTAAATGATTTTCAAATTAGGCAACGCCACATCCAAGATGGCCGCCGTTGAAGGGTGGGTTGGGGAGGGTAAACAAAGTGAACATGCAGCTCAGAAACTGCATGGCCAATTTTGACAAAATTTCACGCGGATGATTCTGAGGTCAGTGCCTTTCAAAATTATACAAATTTGCTCAATGCATTATCCAAGATGGCCACCATTACCATATATGGTCAGAACCTTAAACATCTTCTTCTTATGAACCACTGAATATATTTCGACAGTTTTTACACTTATGGGATGGCGAGTTGTCTGTCGTCCGTCCGTCGTCCTTCGTTAACTTTTGCCTCGTTAAAACGATATGGACTTCAATTTCCATCCGACCATTACAAAACTTTACCAGATTGTTAATATCAATGAAAGCTCGAATAAGTTCGAAAACCAGCAATATCGGTCCAAAAATACCAGAGTTATGTGCCATTGAATTATTGAAAAATGCCATTTTCAGCCAGATTGGATCAGTAACAGCGGAGTTATGGCCCTTGATTTATTAAAAATGCTGTATTTCGCCTCGTTAAGACGATAGGGCCTTCATTTTTCATTCGATCTTTACCAAACTTTGCCAGATTGTTAATATTGCAAAATCTCGGACATGTTCGAAAACTAGCCAAATAGAACCTGTAACACCAGAGTTATGGCCCTTGATTTAGTTAAACATGCTATAGAGCCCTCATTTTCCATCAGCTCTTTACCAAGCTTTACAAGAGTGTTAATATCAATGAAATCTTGGACAAGTTCGAAAAACAGCCAGATCGGACTAGTATTACCGGAGTTATGGTCCTGGATTTAATTAAAAAATACTGTATTTTGCCTCGCTAAGACGATACGGCCTTTATTTTTCATCCGATCTTTACCAAACTTTAACAGATTGTAAAGTTCGAAAACCAGCTATATCTGACCAAAAACACCAGAGCTATGTGCCCCTGAATTATTGAAAAACGCCTTGTCAACACTCTAGCGACTTCATTTTGTATTCGATATTTCCCAAACTTGTCCAGATTGTTGATAATTATCAATGAAAGCTCGGAGGAGTTTGAAAACCAGCCAGATCGAAGTAACATAGAAGGTATGGGCCTTTTTTAATATTTGGTAATGGAAACCCCAGGAGTCGTGGGTTCAAATCTCATTGGAGGCATATTTTTTTCCATAAAAACAACCTTGGTTCATGTGTTGATTTTTTTTTAATTTTTTTTTTTATTTTTAATTGTTTTATTTTGATTTATTTGTTGTTGTTGTTGTTGTTTTTTTTGTTTTTTTATTTTATTGTGTTTTTTTTTGTTGTTTTTTTATTTCTCATAAGAAACTTTGGTTCATTTTTCTTTAATTGGAAGTTTAGGGGCCTGTTGCCAGTTATTTTCAGGAAGTCGGTGGCATTTTAAATATACTATACACTGTTTTTGTGTCGCCTGCGTAGCATGGCAGACACATGGCAGACACATAAACGATCACTGTCCATCGTCCGTCCTCGTCGTCCGTCGGCTGTCGTCCGTCACACTTTAACCCTCAACATAAAATTGGAAAAATCTTGAAAACTATTTGACCTATGTTCTTGAAACTTCACGCACATATTCAGCTTACCCGAAGGAGTGTTGTTGCCCATGGCTAATAACTCCGATTTAAGTTTTTGCAGAGGTATGCCCCTTTTTCATAAAACTTTAACCTCCATCCTAACCTAGCTCATAACTTGGTAAAATATTGACCTGTGGTCACGAACCTTTATAAAATTCCTCCTTATCAATTATCCAGTGCAGAGTTATGCCCATTTTCACAAATTTCAACAATTAAAAAAAATGCATGAAGGGTTGCACCCACTGTCTTCAAACTTTAGGCCAGAGTTTTTTTTATTTTAGATTTACGGGAGAGCCTACCCTAAAGTTTGCAAAACAGAAATAAAAATAAAAGTAGAAATCGCTTGCAACATAATTCCGCGCTGAAGAAAATTTGGCTTTGAAAGTAATTTTCTTCAGTTGCTATAATTTGTTTTGCAATTATTACCGTTTAATATTCAAAAACAATTTTTCAAAATTTTCCTTTACAATTTCGGAATCACCTAATTTTTCGAAGAACATATTGACGTATACCAGCGAAGTGCACGCACGTACGTACACACGCACGCACGCGTGTTTTTTGTGTGGAAAGTTGTTATGAAAGTTATAGTATTGATAGAAAGTAGCTTAACGAAATTGGAAATTGACTCATAGTTTATTAAAACAGGTCAATGCTACTCGCATTAGATTGTAAACTAAGTATTCCAAGTTCAACCAAAAATGCCTGGTATGCTAGAATGTTCAGTTCTTCTGACAGCTCCGGCAAGGTATCCCTCCTCTCCAACGCCAATCTTCCAAAGGAACATGTTCGCTTCTGGACCGGAAAAGCTCATCTGATCTTTAACCCATAAAGGCAATTTGTTAGCAACAAACCATAAATCAGTTCCATTAAAGGCAAATGTATCCGCCCAAACGACCGACTGACCAACAATTAGCTTAGTTTCTGTCGCAAGATGAATTAGACCATCTGGTCCCGTTGACGCCATGTACACAGCATCCAGTTCGTAAACACCGTAGTATAATCTGGACTGTCCATGGATGATTCCACCCGAGGCGCCAAGCTTTCGGCCAACAGCGATAAGGTTGTCCGCGAAGTTCTGATTGGTTGAGTTTTTTCGCAAAACAGCAGTAGGAATAACATACACATCTAACGCCGGAAGTGTGTTGTAATACACATATCGGAAGTCCGAAGACATGGCTATTCCATCAATTGCCGCTGATGGCATTCCATCTTGCAACCCTGGTATTGGGAGCGGTTTGAGCATGGAAGGATGCTGGTAGAAATATGCTCTGTTGTGATCATAGTCATATACAACCAGTTTTGCATCCGAAGCGTCGCTGATATACGCGAATCGTGCTTTACCACCGACATAGTCCAGAACTATGTCATTCAAAAAGTTTGAAGTCGGTGACACAATATCTGATGGGAAAATAAATGTCCTGACGGTTTTCATTGATTTAAGGTCAAAGATTACAAGTTTTGCCGGACAAAGATTTACCGGAAGTGAAGGTGGCGCTGCGGTATTAATACGTCCCAGGTCTATAATCCACATATAACCCGTGTTTGGATCTATTTCCATACTCTGCACAAACTGAAAGGCATTACAGTCACCAATCGTATTCATACTCCAATCTGGAAAAGGTCTCAAAATTGTACGATTTGACGCTGTTATAACTGTATTAAGCGTCGAGGGGACACCTTTCCGCCACCTCGGAGTCGTGACGTACACGTCATTCTCGAACACTTTAATCCCGGCAATAATGTTATTTTGCACTATATAATCGCCATTCGCGATGGCATCTGCCTTGTCAGCTAAATTCACCCATTCGTAGTCCACAGAAATAAGCTCGAATGCCGCATCCCCACCCACTTGAGTCTGAGTTGAAACCAATTGACAAAACAAAAGTGTAACGCATAAACGCCATTGAATTCTCATTATAATATCACAGGTGCTCCTGGGTATGGTCTTGGTAATTCCTTCACGACTGGCTTGATGGTATATAAATTTTGCTTTTATTTCAGATCTACTAGTAGTGGCTGTCAATAGAAGATAACATTACTTTTAGTAGATAACATTAAGTTTTACTTAAAGGAACACAAACTATTGAATTATATATCGAGCTTTAATCATTCCAGAATATGCTGCTTGCATATAATTAATAGTTATTGCAATTTGAGTTCTCAAGTTTTCTTCTTTAATCCACCATATGTTTAAAATATATTAAAATATCTATTGGTGCAATATAATCAACAATTAGTAATGTGCAAAAAACAATTTATTCTGCAATATTCCAATAAGTATTAATAATGAATGCAAATATGCAAATTACGTAGTCAACACTAAAGGGCGCTTCGAATTTTTAAAGTAGCTATCCCGCCAACAACACCCAATATTTACAATATATGTAAATCGTTTTTAAACCTACTGATGACGAGGTATATACTCGTATACTCAGTTGCAAAAGAAAGCGGACACTGAGATTTGTTTAGATTTAATTGTATACAGTTTTTTTAGAATTAAATTGACAAATTCCAAAATGAATATACCATATTTGGTATCAAAGTTTTTATCATTCCATTGCCAATATCATGTTGTCATTTGTTTTTCAATAGGTCGAATCATTAAGTGACTGTCGCTTGATAAAGAGGATAGGGTGAAAAGTAAAGTTTTCAAAGTGTCCAGTTTCTTTTGCAACTGAGTATATATAACGGACATATTTTGAGAATCCACTCTATAGACACAATATAAATGGTTTAAATCAGCCTGACCAAACCCCAAAATGGAAGTACTGAATTCAGATTTATCAACTCATAATTCATTTTACGCATATTCAATCACCTTTTTTAAGAACCCGTAAAAAATCCTATACTTTTAATTCACACATATATATTATTATATGACCTGAACACCTGGATAGAGTTTCGATGAATGGTTTTGTAATGTAATTTTGCCGTTATTTGGTGGGTTAGTTTCTTTAAATGTCAAGAGTGTCGTGTGTTCCCCTGTAATATGACCTAACAATAAGAGAGCAGCTATAGATAGGGTAGATAAGTTAAGAACATTGACCAGTAGACCGTAAGTAGAACAGTTGACGGTTGTTTCGCAGGTGCATAAGATTAGCTGAACATTTTCTATAAATGAATGTACAAAATAGGTTGTTGTTCTATTTAAAGTAGCACAGATTCTAAACCTACTGACGACGGGGTATATAATTATATAACTTACATATACTACTATGACTATGAATACTACTGCCACTATATATAGACACAGTATAAACGGCTTTAAAGGGAGTACATCAGGCTTTCCAATGGATATAGGGGTCCGACTTAAAATTGACAAATAATAATATTTTCTATTTTAAAGCGCCTAAACATAATGAATGATCCTAAAAATGACCCCTTATTTACAAGGAAATTCATTCTGTACAGTAATATGTGCTATCCTAGGTTACGCACCAGGGTTAATTTCAGCATTTTATGCCCGATTCCGTCCTAGCTATATGGTGTATTCGAAGTTTAAACCTTAACAATATGGTTCGAACATCATATTTTGATGGATATAAGTGTTTTATCATGAATTGGAACAATTTTATAATTTAAGATATTTCTAGAAAAATCCTGATGTACTCCCTTTAACCAGCCAGACCAAACCCCAAAACGGGAGGGTTAATTAAGAGTTACCAACTCATAATTCATTTTACTCATATTCAATCACGGGTATTTTATGAAGCCGTGAAAAATCTTATACTTTTAATCGGCTTATATACATTAGTATATGACCTGAAAACATGGATAGAGGTTTGATAAACAGTTGTGTAATGAATTCTTGCCGTTATTTGGTGGGTTAGTTGGTGAATTTCTTCGGTCAGAATGTTTTGTTTTTCAAATGCTATTAGACTAGATTTGCCCATGAGGCAACACATTTGCAATGCAAACATTTAGTCACATGACCGTTATACATTCATCAAAACACAAATAATTAAATCCTATATAGGATTTGTGCATATTATAACATATTACTGGCAACACTATTAGATAGTATTAAATAACTAAACTATATTAGCCGTGTTTTACTAGAAACTCTACACGTAATACGACGCAAACTCGGCCAATATGAAAAAACAAGGCCAGTATGAAGAAACTCGCCAATACGAGCTTATAAGTAACGTCATTCACGTTAATTAAGTGACGTCATTAACTCTCGCTTGTCGACTTATAAATCAATTTAATTAACGCTACTATAAATAAACGCAAATCACGTCAAAATAATGTTATTAAAATAAAATTCTACTGTTGTGAAAGTTATTTTTTTGTTTTTTTGTAACTTTTTATTTTGTTTCTATTCCTAACAATGTTGTTGTTGAATTATACATATATACATGAACCTAGTGAATATAGTATCGTGTTATTATTATTTTTTTCTAAATGTACAATCTAAAAATATATTATGAGACCATGTAATATATGAAAGTATACTAAATATAAAGAAATTTAGAGCTTTTTTTACAAAACTAAGAGTCTCTAGTCACAGGTTAGAAATAGAAACTGGTCGATGGCATAGACCAAATAAAACACCAAGATCCGAAAGAAAATGCCAGCTATGTAATATACTAGAAGACGAATTTCACTTTGTATTGGAGTGTTCACTATATCAAGATATAAGAAAAGAATATGTTAACAAATATTTTTGGAAACGGCCAAACATACCAAAATTTATTGAACTTATGACAACAGAAAACAAGAGTTTATTAAAGAAACTGTCCGTTTTCATTTGTAAAAGTTTTAAAAGAAGAGACGACATGTTTTATAAATAAATATCACTTTTCTCCATTTTTGTCCACAGATATAAATGTGTTCTGATCAGTACTTAGGAATATTAATTTAAAAATATATATTAAACACTTATATACTTAATAGTTGTCAAATACTTTTTAACTAGTAACATATACAGATGATCTTGAAACTCACCTATGAAATTATACAAATTGTCATTAACTGGAAAATATTGTGTGTATTTCATATACATGTTTATATGTATGTACTATTTGCATGTGAACTGTTGGGCGTAATGCCTTATGTTTGAATAAAATATCTATCTATCTATCTATCTATGAAAGTATGTTTTTCTAGCATGTAGCTAGTACGGCTACAACTAATGATTGGATTTGTGACATACAGCCCTTTATATCTTAACATGTCAGTATTTATCTGTTCCTGCCTAATAACTATTATAATAGTCAATGTAAGATTTAAAAGCACTACTGACTCTTACATGACCGACATGATCTGTCATCAGATTTTTGTATGTTCAGTAGTTTATATTCCAATCATCTGTGAGTAGTTGAGCAATTACAAAAATATGTTATAAAGATTTATTTAATAAGAATTCATTTGAAACTAGTCAATGATCCCTGTTAAACGTACACCATGAGTAATATCAAATGTCTTCTCTATTACACATCAATGTTACATCTAGTTTACTTATATAAGAATCAAAAAGTATATTTCCATAGTCATGTCTAGTGTTCTACTGCAGTGAAAGTTAATTAATAAAATTGTCATTAATTAAGTGTTTTCATATTGTCCCGAGTTATTGGTCCTCGGACTGTCATATTGGCCCGCGGCCTTGGACCAATAACTGGGCCAATATGAAAACACTTAATTAATAGCATCATAGATTTATAATATACAAGTACATTAATTACACTATCTTTATGACAAACGTCAACGCTCAAAAGAGAACGCTAATATAATTGTCGCGATGTCGCATTGTCGTAATGTTGCCCACGACAACGCGACATTCTTTCAATCGTTCGCGACAATGCGACTACCGACAATGCGACAACTCGACATTGCGATACTACATTGCGATACGACATCGCAACAACTATGTCGCGATGTCGTATCGCAATGTCACGTTGTCGTATCGCAATGTCAAGTTGTCGTATCGCAATGTCGCATCGAAATGTCGCGATGTCGCATTGTCGGTTGTCACATTGTCACCCACGACAATGCGACATTGTATCTGGCCCCAACCGGACACCGTAGGTAAGCTATTCGGCTTATGCAATCTTCGAGCTTCTATTTGTAAGTTATGAGATGATAGTCTTAGTCTTGATAATGCATTTCTATACTTTGGTATATTTAAAACATATAAGTAAGGTTTCATAACATAAGTATCTGCTATTAATGTGTAAAAATTAGCTCTGCTTGAATTTTCCAAACGGGAGTGCATATCTTGAATAAAGTTATAATGTAATCGTTGTTGATAGACATGTGTATGTGCTCTTTAAGTAGCAATCCCTTCAACAACAGAAACAATTGTATAACACATGTACACCGTTTACAAACATACTGACGACGAGGTATATAATTATATAACATATATTGTGAGAATCCAAACTCTATAGACACAATATAAACGGCTTTAACATGCCAGGAACCCCAAAAGCTGGAGCTTCGAATTAAGAGTTACCAACTCATAATTCATTTTACGCATTTTCAATCACGGATATTTTAAGAACCATTGAATAAACCTATGCGTTTAATCGACACCTATACGTTATTATTTGACCTGATAAACTGTTTTGTCGTGTAATTTTGTCGTTATTTGGCAGCTGAGTTTCTTCAATATCAAAGTATGTCTGTAACTTAAATTTGAACTATTTCGGTAAAACAAAGCTCTGGATGAATCATTTAATCGTGTCTTCTAGTCAGACTTGTTTAACATGTGTTAAAAATGCATTGATATTACACATGCTTTGATATAGAATCATAACAAACATAATATAATCTATAATTTGACGTTGCTGTTGTGTGTGTGCATTGTACCAATATCACCTAACATGTATTCATGCATTACTCGTATATGTTTCTTTTCTTCAGATTGTATAATTTTAAACCAATATTTATCAACTGAAAACAAACGTCTAATTTTTAATGTACTTCTGCCTAACTCAACATAAATAAAATCGATTTGTGAAGATTTCTTAACACCCAGTAACTTTTTACAAAACGGTGTTTGAACACGCTCTATACATTTGGCTTGGGCAGACCCCATACTTCACATCCATATGACAAAATAGGATATACACGTTTATACATCTGTGCTTTGGTGATCAGTCAATGAATTTGTAAACACATTTTTCAAGCTTAAAAATGGTTTTTAACGCTTGGCCAGATAACAAAGCATGCGTTTCAGAAAATGAACCACCTGTGGTAAAAACATATGTAAACCTACTAACAACTTCAATCCTCCATGTGTTACTGACAGTCGCTCCTGTAAGATCCTCCAAATGTTCAGCCTGCACTATGGATGTTCTTGACAGTGGTCTCACTTCAAAAGCGAAATGGAACGAGCTGAGCTCAAAATCAAAACCGGCTTCTAGATCCTGGAGCGTGATTTTGAGCTGGCTTTCCCGTGATGTCTTTTTTCTGAAGCCATGTTCAGATAGGATGTAATTGCTTTCAAAGAACTTCATCAGGTGGCTGTGTGCTTATGGAAACGTTTAAATGCTTCATGATTTTACAGCAAATTAATATCATGGAAATTTATCTGCAGCAGAGAGCTTTTCTTTTGTCGCCTTTCTTGAAAATGTATGTATTTTGTAAATATTGAACGAACAACTATGAAAAAATATTCTGGCCCTTTTAAAAGGACCTCCTCGTCGTGAGTTAATTTAACATTAATTATTTTTCTCAAATTTTCCATAGTTTTACCAAAAACTGAATTGTTCATCAGTTTGAAGAAATCCTTTTCAAAAGCATTTTTACCAGCTGTTCTCTTAGCAGTATTAAAGTCTATGTATGTCTTCAACCACTCTGATTCTTCAAACTGTTGTATTCGGTGTATTTTTGTTACCTTCAATCCCAGCTTTTTATACAATTCTAAGTTTCTAAAATGCACAACATACTTTTCTTTATTTGTTAGTGTTGTAACCAGTTTATTAACATTGCAATGTCCTAAATTAAACTTTTGTTTTAAATTTTTACAATAGTCTGACAACCACTCATCTTTGATATTTAAACTTTCCGGGGCGAGAGGATAATCGTTATGCAAGTCATGCAGTTTCTCAGGATACGTAATATCGCACTCAACAATGTAATTTGATTTTCCTTTTTCAAACTTATTAACCCACTTGAAGTTGCCAGTAGGTAACGGTTGGCACATAGCCCACCCATACAAGTTATAAGCATCAAGATATATTATGTACTTGCTTTCTTTTTTCTTGTCATAGTTTTTCATACATTTATTGTTAGCCTGTGAATATCTGTTTGCAATATAACTCGTACCGCCTCTTAATCCTTTTTCCACAAACAAATATTGATCAATATCAGTTATTAAATCAAGTTGGATACCAGTCATCTTCAGGCACGTATCCCAGGCTAAACCAGGACTACTGAAGTAATGACAAATCTAATTTGTAATACTCAATACACATTTTTCTAAAGTTTTCAAAAACATCTGCAATCAGCAGTACATCAGTCTTAAGATACAAATCATGATATTCTCCCATATTTTTAATCTTAAATGTTTTCCATATTTTTTTAGCGTGTTTATAATCTGCATCTGAAATATGCTCATCATTTAATTGAGAGTAAAAGCTATCTTTGCCAGGTAACTTAGTATTCCCGAAGCGTTCAAAACTGTTCATATAATCATAAGGATAAACACCTTTTCTTTTTAGCAAGTCTAACTTTTTACCGCTATATTTTTGAGATATGTATTGAAACGACGGAACGTTTTTTACTAGATTATCTAATGATTGGGACATAAACTGGAAACTGTCCATAAACACTAAACTTTTTCCTAACATGAAAGCCATTTACTTTTCCATGTTATTCGGTATAACATTTATGTTTTGTTTAAACTTTCCGATGTGCTGCATTATAAAGTGAGAGTCATATCCTCTCAAGTTATGAAACACAACAGGTATTTTCCTAGTCAGCCTGAAATTAATATTACATATGTCATGAGCGCTTCCTCTGTACTTTCCAGTTATATGACAATGATCTCTAACTTTTCTAACGGAGTTTTCATATGCTACTGTACGACCTGGGTCATCTTTTTTAAGAGTTATTGAAAACCCATTACCACAAATATGGCATGATTTAGATTTTTGGAATCTGGCTTCTTCTTTCTGTGACATTACTAGATCTTTTTTAAAGTTTGCATTCATAGTTTTCTTGCACCAATTTTCTTCTATCATTTTTTCCTAAAAACTTGTAAACAGCATTTGGTCCTCTATATGTTACAACTGGTTTTGAATATTGATCATCATAACAACAAACAACCTTGTATCCATAACTGCAATCAGTATGCTTTCGATATGCTTCTGTATGTGATTTTTTAGGATTGTTTGATGCTGAAGAAATCAGCATATATAACAAAAGGAACCATTAGCTGCCTGTCATAGTTTTTAAACTTAACTTTTTCATCTTTGTTTGGCATTTTTATTGCTTGTATTCCGTTAAGTGAAAGACAATCAGGCTCATGCTTTTTCAACACACGTTCTAATGTAAAGCATTGTAGGCATGTTTTACAAAACCATTTTCTTCCATTATATGCTGTTTGATTAGACATCAAACTGTTAAAAAAATGTATCCATACGTAATGATTTTTTTCTTTTTCGGTGATCAAAAGCATATCACATGTTTTTTCTGCTTTATTTTTTGATATGTACAAAGGGTGATTATCTTCATATCCAAATATGTTAAAACAAATGTTGTTTTGTTTTTCTATTTTTGGGATTTGTTTGATAGTAACAGGAAATGTAATTCCCTTGTAATCAAGATTATCAATATGCTGTTTGTACTTTGTTGTTCTTTGAGGATCCTTTCCAACAGGGAATTTACAAGCTAAATGACACCATCTGAAGCATTCGTTATCTTTTTCATTTATTATATTTATCAATCCTTTTTTAGCATAAGCAAGTTCTTTTGGTAAATCCAAATAAGAGCTACCTCGTAAAGGCTTATACTTTATTCGATTTATGTAATGTGCATCTAGTGATTCAATTACCCAACCACTTCCCTCCCGAATCCAATTTCCAATTCTATTTATAATTTCTTCCCGTGCTTTGTTTAATGCTTCTGATATTTGATTTTTGTTTAATATTATTACAGCCTTTGAGGCAAAGTAAGCTGTTTTGTATATAATAGCAAAACCTCCTTTATCACCCGGTACTTTTTTTTAAAAGTAAGTTTTAAATCCATGCTTAATTTAAATCCGCCTGTTCTTTTTAGTTCTGCTTTGAGAAACTTTACGGCAGAATAGTGTATTTTTTGCAGTTGAGCAATCGGATCATTACTATTATAAATATCTACTTTAAAAACCTTGCTATACTGTTTTGGGGATGTTTCAATTTCTCGGATACTCATTATATAATATTACATGAGATTATTTTTTTTAATTAATTAAATAACATTTTTTTATTTAATATTTTCACCCCCATCGGTATCTTTATCGGTAACCTCATAAACATGTTCATCGATGTCTTCGTTAGTAACCTCATCCAAAAGAGCATCTATTTCATTATCCAGGAGAATGTCTAAGTATCTTCGAAAGCATTTTCCCTCAAGAACTCTATTATCTATCATCTGACTTATTTTTACATGATATTTGCAGTATCTATCAAAATCAACAGTTTCAAGATCACCCCCAGCTGCCAGTGATTTTATTTTTATCTTGTATTTGCAATAGTTTATAAACTCGTCTTTATCAAAAACGTCTGCATCAATCATTCCTTTTATCTTTTTAATAAACATTTCAAAGTCGTCGTAACATCCGATATCAGTATTAATAACATGAGGTTTTTCTAGATTGCTGATTAGATTATCTCTGAACAACTCAACATTTTCAGACATTACTTTTAATTGTGTTTCATTAAAAATCTTAATTTCTTTTTCTGCTAGTTCTGTGAGAAGCTTTACAGCATTATTGCACTCAATCTCAGTTTTTATTGCCCAATCTTTTTTAAAAGCTGCAATATCATCTGACAATCGTTGCATGTGAACTGTCTCAAACTCTTTGATAAGTTCATTTGTCTTGATTAAAAGAGCCTGCTCGTAAGCAGCTACTTTCTCCTAAACCTTCTGTTCCTCTTCAAAATGTTTTCTTTCTTCTTCCGCATAACTGTAAATACTCATATATTAAAGATTATATTATTTTAATCAACCATACATAATAATTTCAATTCCTTGCTTAAGTAAAACATCATAGTAGGCAATAAAAGAAACTTCGTATAATTCTGGTTGGCAACTGGTTGCCTCTGAAATTTGTTTTTTGCAAAAAGCACGCTGCTTGTTTATATCTGCTTTTTAATTTCCATGATAGTTTTAGTTGTTTTGCCATTGTTATAATTCTTTCTGTCAAATCTTGAAAGTTTGAAAAAAATAGAAGCTCTGCGTCTAATTTACTCGCATCTTCAAAATCAATAGTTTTTGCATATGTCATTTGATCTTCCTTAAAGTTTTTGATTTCCTTTTCTACTTGTTCCATTATAATATTACGTAAGATAATATTTTTAAGCCTTTTTTAAATATAAAATTCTATAGTATAATATAATGAATTGCAAATATTGTAAAAGAGTTTTAGATATTATTGATCCTCCTGGGATGTGCATAGATTGCATCTTATTTTACACAACTAATAAAAAAAAAGCTTTGTTAATACTGTAATAAAACCAAACTATGCTATAAGTGCGCTTATGCATGTATAAATTGTAACGATACTTGTGTGGTTTATGATAATGAACGTATTTGCCTTAATTGTGGCACTCACAATGGTTATAATCTCATTACAGGTTACAACTACAACCGAAAGAAAACTATTTACCACAGAAAGTATTATTTAGATAAATACCTGGTAATATATGGTTTGTCTTCTAAACATAGGCAAAGATTTGAAGATTTGTTTTACGAAATTGTAAAGATTTTGGATAAGCTAGAAGGTCGAAAAAGATCAATCAAATTTGAATACATTTTTCAGAAAATATTTAAAATATTAAAAATAGAAAAAGAAACAAAACCGATTAAAACAAAATCAACCAGAGAAAAGTACGATAGGATATGGAAGCAAGTCAGAAAAGAATTACGACTGAATGCTTCGTAGGAGCATCCCTACTAGCTTAATGCCCATTAAGCTTGAACCTTTTCATATAGATTTCCAGAGGTTCTGTGAAATTATCATTCTTTTGAATTTCTAATATTTTATTAAATACAATCCTAATTGTCTCCTCATCATTTTCTAGCCCTGTTGTTGTTTGGACATATGATAGAAGTTGTTTAAAACTCCAATGATGTGTTTTTAACAAAGTCTTTTTTTCTGCTATTCTTGTTTTACTCACTAAAACAGCAACTACTGGAGGAACTGCGCCAACTACAGCGACGAAAACAGGAATTGCTGGAACTAATGCTAGGAGAGCACCACAACCAATTATCCCACTGGCAATCTGTAATGTTGTGTTTATAATACCGCACAATTTATTAGCTGTGGACTATTATTTCCTGATTCGATACTCATGATTGTTTTAGAAGCATCATGAATTGCTTTATCTCTATCACCTGTAATTAGTTTTGATGGTAATAGAAGGTTATGTTTCTGCAGCACATCTATATCCATATCAGCATCCAAGTCAATATTACGTACCGGTTTGCGTTCCTTAGACCTCGCAGCTAGTTCTTCTTCTTCTTCTTCCTCCCATTCTTCTTCTATTTCTCTTATTATTTCTTCGTCCCCGGGATCAATTGATGTACGTTTCTTTTGGACTGCTTCAAATAATGCTTCCGTGGATTTAGTAGGTTTTGGCTTAAGCACTCTTTCTGAAGCACTTTTTAATTTTGGTCCAGACTTTAATGTCTGCTCTAGTTCCTCTCTGTAACCAACCGGCGATGTGCGTTTAGGATCTACAGTCTACTTGACAACTGGTTTTTTAACATGTGGTGGTGGTTGTGGTAGTAGCGGTGGTGGAGGCGGCGGCGGCGGCGGTGGTGGTGCTATAGCTCCACGATCAGGCGGGGCAAGTAATTGCGGACGTACTGCCTCAGGAAGAAGAGCCAACTGTTGGCGTATTTCCGGAAGGGTCATCAAATGTTCAGCTAGCCGTCTTGTTTGCTCTGTTATTTCGCTAGTTACAGGTTTAAATACTTCTGTGTATAAATCACGACTAGCTCTTTTTTATCTAGTCTTTTTTGAGTAACTTTATTCTCATATTCTTTGACAAGCTCACTCGCTTTTCGCTTTTTATCTGCTAATTCTTTCCATTTTAACAAGGACAGGTATGATATAAGGTTAGATTAAAATAAGATAAGTTAAGATAAGTTAATATGACTTAAAATAACTTAATCAAGTATTATGTAGTTTTTGTTTTCTTCTGTTTGGCCGCAGGTTTAACTGCTTTTTTAACTCTAGGCTTAACTGCTTTCTTAACTGCAGGTTTAACTGCTTTTTTAACTCTAGGTTTAACTGCTTTTTAACTGCAGGCTTGACTGCTTTTTTAACCGCAGGTGCAACTGCTTTTTTAACCGCAGACTTGACTGCTTTTTTAACTGCTTTTTCAACTGCAGTCTTAACTACTTTTTGTATTCCATAATATCTAACTTAATTAGCCTTAAAACATTCTGCTTCTGTTCCAAGGCGTTTACCACGGGGGATTTGATTTATTCCGCAATATACTTTTGACATATAATAATAGTTAGATAATATCACTATTATCCAAGTATTATTATAATGGAAATTCCAAACTATGATATGAAGACAGACAACAGTAATTTCAAGCAGATATATAACTTCATGCCGGACTGTTGTTTTAGGATGTTAATTTGCGGTAATTCAGGATCTGGCAAAACAAACACATTAGTTCACATGTTGTTAAAACCTTTAGTTTACTATGACAAGATTTACTTGTTTGATAAAAACTTAGAACAATCGAAGTATCAGGTTTTGTCACAAAAACTTGAAAAGATAGCAAAAAAGAATAAAATTTCGGTTGAAGATATATTAGAATGTTCTAATGATGAAGTTATCCCTGTGAATGATTTGGATTCTGATACTCAAAAGATAGCTATTTTTGATGATTATGTTTGTGAACGCAATCAAAACGATATTATTAAAGGGACACTGTCCATAACTTTTAGCTTACAAAACACCCAATAATTATGTTCGCAAACATTATACACTAAACATTATTCAATATTTACTAATTAAAAGCAAGATTGTTTAACGGAATTCTATCACTGTACAAAAAAAAGCAAATCCACTTCGTGGGTTTGAACTCGCAGTAAAAATAAGTGTGCGTGAGTGTAAAGTTGTCGGAACTCGCTCCCGACTGAGCTAAGCGGGCTATACATATTACGCAATACATACTATGGTGAAAACCTAGTGCGCTATGGAAGTCACGTGAACGCATAAAAGGTAAATATTGTGGGTCCCGCTTTATTTACATTTAATAATTAAAACCTTTTTTTTTTCAAACTCACGAATGTATTCCTACATACTTCTTAGGGTCTATCCTCATGTTTTCATGTATACATTTCAATGAATAAAAGTCAGACAGTTATTTGATTATGCTCAATATCTGCTTACTTACGGACAGTGTCCCTTTAATTATTTCATCCAGGGAAGACACAAAAATTGTTGTGTAATTTATTTATCTCAATCTTATTACAAAACCCTTAAAGACATTCGGCTGAATTGCTCTCATTACATCTTCTTTGCAACTCCAAGTATAAATGAAATAAACATGCTTTCTAGAGAACAAGATGTCAGCAAAGATCAGTATAAAAAAGCAACTGACAAGCAGTACGACTTTCTGTATCTGGATCGACCGAGGAAGTTAGTCAAAAGAAACTTTATCGGTGAAATTTAATCTAATCATATCATATATAATGGGGCTTTTTAACGATCTTGGTGAGGAAGTTACTACTGGCAGTGTTAATATTACAAATTTTGGTATTGTGCTGTCTGAGTATGTAAAACAAAAACATTTGGTTAATTATCTTCACAAGGGTAGAAACCAGGAAAATGTTTTGAGAAGTGATCTTAACATGGATAAAAATAAAATTACCAATGTTGGCAATCCAGATAAAGCAGATGATGCAGCAACAAAGCAATTTACTGTAAGAAGAGTAGCAAAACTCATACGTGATTATAATATTGATAAAATTCCAGATATGATGAAAGATTTAACAACAGGTGTTGATGATAAACTAAGTCTGATACAAAAGCAATTACAGACAAACCGTGAGAAAATGATTGAAATTCAAAACGGATTGAAAGATGAAATAAAACTTCTGGGTGATGCTTTAAAAGAGTTAGAAAAGAAAGAAGACGGATTAGAAGATAGCGAAAACTACAAGAAATTAAGTGAACAAATAAGAGCTGGTGTTCAAAATATTAATGCACGGATTGGGGAAATCAGCAAACTAATGGTTGATAACAATGAACTAGAAACTGCTATTGCTGATGCTTCAAAACAAATGAGAACTGCTTATACTACCGAAATAACTCAAATTAAAATATTAAATGAGCAGATAAACACTAACGTTGCTGATATCAGTAAAGAGTTTGACGACATCAAAAAGAAAATTGTTGACGGTAAGTCGCTGGAGACAGCTCTGAGAAAACTGGTTGACACTGATAAACTTGAGACTGCTATTGATGATGTTTCAAAGCAATTGAAAGCTGCCCAGGATGAAAGCAGCAAAGCTTTTGATGGTGAAATAGCTTTTCTTAAAGAGCATAATCAAAAGTCTGATAGCCGGCACACAGCAATTCTTGGTATAATTGATGATTTAAAAGTAAAGGTAGAATATTTAAGTCGGATTCTAATTCTTAAAGCTACGGTACACGGAATAAGTATTATAAAAGATAACTTTGGTTATGCATCGTACCCGACACGAAAACCACTTGAAAGAACTAAACGTGGAGGTTTTCTCGAGGCGTTTACTCTTGTAACCAATCCACTTATAACAAGTGAAGAATATGCTACAGAACATCTCAGTGGTGGTAAACGTCCTCTCGGCGCAATAATTGTAAAACCCGGGCGCTATATAGTTGAAGCGGACCTTACATATACAGTTACAAATACAGACATAGGTGCAGAATTGTTTAGTTTGTTTAATATAACTCCAAGTACTGATGAGTCACATGCTCGACCAAAAATAGAAAATGGTAAACGAATACATGTACTAAAAGGAACATTTGAAGTATATCTTTCAAAATCTCATTATTGGGTCATCTCTCCAAGAATAAAACATCACACTCAAGTTTTCAATTTTGAAAAATCAAGTTTTAAACTGTATTACAAAGGTGATTAATTTTATCTACTAATATGTATAATGGAACAAACAATTGTATTATCATCAGAAAAAGCGTCAATAATTAATAGCTCAAATACACCGAATAATTTTACAACTGTATTTGACAGACCATTAATATTAGGTAAGAACAAACAGTATGGCATTGGACTCGATAAGATTAATTCCATGACTTACTCGTGGTATAATATTAGTGAAGATTTTAATAACAAAGTGATAAGGTATCACAATGGAACAGATTGGAAAAGTATTATTTTTACAAATGGAAATTACAGTTATGCTGATATCGATAATTATTTAAAGAAACATGAACTGTAAACAATGATATAACTGATGACTCACCTGTCTCAATAAAAACTGAGTTTGATTTATCAAGTTTCAAATGTTTGGTTACCATCCACAATAATAAAAAAGGATAAAAATATCGGACAGGGAAAGCAGCATTCAAGGACGACAGTCAACCACAAAACACAAAAACAAACACACAAACAGACAAACGAAAAGACAAAAGTAATAAAAAATGCAAACGACATCACAAACACAAAGGGGTTGACAATAGGGCTACCGCCTTGGAACGGTCAGTGGCAAAGTAGGCCACTGGGGGTTTAAACCGGTTCTAGGGTGCACCAAACCTCACACTTACCCTACTGTCATCCCATTAAAACAGGACAGTGTAAATAAAGAAATCCCCGCCATGATCTAATCTCTAACCAACAAGGCAGCATCAATAGGCAATATAAGTAAAACACAAATATGCTCGTGTAAATATAATACAAAAAAACAATAGCCTAGAAAGCCACAATGAAGGTACTCAATGACTTTGCAGAAGCCAGAGCAGTAAGAGAATAAACCATTAAGGGCACGACAAGAAAGATCATGGACAAATATCAAACGCCACCGTCCCAATGGGCTTTAGGTAGGCGTCATCACAGGTCCACAGCCTGTCCGGTCATCGTACAATTAAAGAGGAAAGCATAGTGGCTTGATTTCATGCTTGATTAAGAGAAACAAACTTTCACACCTTAATCGGGTTCGACAAAGATGCAGTTATTAGAGAAACTAAATTTGGAACTGTGACACCAAACATAACGTATTCTATTGATACGTTGTATATCCACTGTGATTTGATAAGTAATTCTATTGTTGATGGATCATACGGGGATGTCATTTATGAAATAAGCACAGCTTGATCTTACGAGATCATATCCTTTTAAAGACGAACCGATAAGAGTCGGGTTCTGTGAAGTAAACAAAACAATCATTAACAGTATTAACATTTACATAACCGATTTCTCTGGTAAAATTATTAATCTTAATGGTGTCCACACATCATTTCGATTTGTTTTGAAGGAATTATTGTAACATAAGTTATATGACATGTTTAAAAAAAGTTTATGACACTAGTACGGGAACATATACTCAAAAGAAATATAAAAAGATCGGACAGGGAAAGTAGCATTCACGGAGGACAGTAAACCACAAAACACAGAAACAAACACGTAAACAGACAAACAAGAAGGCAAAAACAATAATAAATGCAAACGACATCACAAACACAAAAGGGTTGACAATAGTTGACCGATTAACTGGAGCTGGCATATTTGACATTTTGTCAAAAGTTGGCTCAAAGATATTTAGTGAGTCTGTGAAAACAGCAGGCAAGAAAGCATTAGAAACTGCTGGTAAACAGATCATAGAAAGCGGTTCTAAAAAACTTGGAGATGAAGTAGGAAAAATGGCTGCTGATAAATTAGTTTCAGTTATTAAACCTAAACCAAAAGGTGAGATGATTTAAAAGAACTCACAAAGGCTGATAACAAAAGAGAAGTTGTAGCTGAAACTGAAGAAGATATAAATGCAAAAATTAACAGATTACTATCCGGAAGAGGAATTCATGCAAGAATTAATCGATTAATTAATAAAAAATAATCTAATTACTAGTATATATAGATGTTTCGAAGTAATCAATATAATACTAGATATGAATATGTACCTATTCAGTGTGATACTCACATACCACAACCAGGAAATAATGC